>BGPR01011395.1:0-48797 GCA_013235015.1 Araneus ventricosus
ACTCCCTACCTTCCCGTCCATTGAGTCAACGCCAACGGAATTTCCGCATCAACCAAGATTCCAACACAATATTCAGGGCTGAATCTGCAAGACTTTATTGCTTCATGTAAGAAGATTTGAATATCCCATTTTATACCTATTTTAGAACATTTAGAATGGCTCGCACTCGAGTGGAAACCACAACAGATTACCCTGCCGGAATTGAGGTGATCTGAGAACAACACGAACCACTTGAATGCGGTCTTACCAACCTGAAACGAAATCCAAACCGGGAGTCGCATGAAAGCCAAACTGATCGGCCATCGTCCAAGATGCCGGGCACATATGTGACTGAAGCAAATAGATTTCGCTTATAAAAGGTAAAATCAAATGTGGGTAACGACTCTAATGACAGAAACAAACAAAGAAGCCAACAAGCCACTCTTGAGCTTAGAGCTTAGGAACATCCTGAGATCTCAGTTTACAGAGGCATATTCTAAATAAACTGATTGCCGAAGTTACAATAAAGATTGTACTGACTTTATAGATGAAGAGATATAATGGGGTGGGAGTGTTTATATTATACATAGCTTATGAATCATAAATCCTGAAAGAGAGAGTTGTTTTAATGCCAAATATTAAAAAATGCTGATGTAGAATTGTGAAAATAAGCAGGTCAATTATATAAAGTGACAATGTAATCAATGCATCTTTTCATTTTTTGTTCATTCATTTCTTTTCTTCAGGAAACATTTTTTCTTTTCTTTATTATTTTAAATTATTTTAGGAAACGTGAAGTCATGCATGAAAGGAGAGTTGTAGAAATTCATTCCCAACAAAGAGTTTCCCAAACTGGAATTGATTAATAAAAATCACCTTACTAAAAAATTGACGGGACATAAACATAAAATTAAATTTACCCAAAAAATTGGAAATTAAGGAACACATAACCCTACGAACAAGTACCATCTAGGAGAGCTGAATTCCTTTAAAATACTAAAATACGTAAGTGGAATTATTTGTACATGTAAATCGACAGTTATATATGTAAAATAAATAAATGAAAAGTCAGAAATTATAATGAATTAATTAATTAATAATAATATTTGTAATTACAATAATGATACGAAGATCGAATAAAAAAATTGTACTAGTATCATTCACTATCAAATTCTGACTATTAGAAAAAATTTGATAAGCTATAACTTGTTAATAAGACATTTTCATTTCTTTCATTTAATATTAAGTGGCATTCAATAAATGAATAAATAAAAAATGGCTCAAAAGAATAATAATAAAAATAAAGTTTTATAATAGGTAAAACTGTGAACTGCACGACTTGTTGTAGAAATATTTGGTTATTTGCTCTCCATTTGTGTCATAGAACCCTACTTCAATCTCATCAGATAAAATTAGTCTCGAAAGCTTTCAAAAACTGATTTTATGGAAATAAGAGCATTCAAACTTCATTTTCTGCCAAATATGGCGAAATAATAAATAAAAAAAATCGAGATGGAGAGTGTACCAAAAAAAGAAATAATAATAATCAGATATTTGATAGTTTGATGGATTTTGAAGCAAGTTATTTTTTCTAATTAATCAACAACTGTGATATTTCAATATCACATTTCTATTTTCCCCAATATGTCGTTCACAGCAGTAAAATGACAATGTGCACTTACTGCCTTTTCCATTTAAGAAGTAAACCAACGGATTTTATTAAACACCCATGTTGTCATCCACTCTATACATTTAATTTGAAGACGGAAAACGCTAAAAGAGAGGAGATTACTTGTCTCTCACAAACTAAGGCTCTTGTTTGAAATCAGAACAACACACAGAAAATGAAAAACAATTGTTTTTTAAAAATTGTTTAAAGACTTTCTCCTTTCTGCTATTGCATGTGCTGTGTTCTACCCCTTCTGAGAAAACTTTGATGTGGTCGAATTCAAGTGCTCCTTCTCAACCTTGATTTCTCGGTATTACCACCACACATTCGGTATTCTGGGTATAACGGTAACGTACCTAATAATTCCGTAAAATTCTATTAGTAGAATTCCGTCATGATAAATAGTTATAAAACCTGCTTTATAAATAAAAACAGGTAATAATCTAGGAAACTGGAAATATTTTTTGTCAGCGGAAGGCAGTTTCTTATTTTCATATAAGTATTTCTGTAGCAGATTCTCGAAAATAACTAGTCGGTCATTCTCCATTTTATACTTTATAAACAGTAACATAGCTGTTGAAAAAATATAGCACGCATCCTCACGTTCTATTCCGAAACTAAAAGCTGGAAAGCTGTTATTACTATTTCAAAGAATTAGCAGAAAATTACAATGAGCTGCGTAAGGGAAACGTATCCGTCTGGCACAAAAGCCAGAAAGCCCAAACAGAAACTTACAACCCCTCTTCTTCCAACTGCGGGGTGACAAACACAATGGACAGGCCAACCCTCCAATTACTAGTATGTATATGGTCCTGGAGAAGAAAATTCCAATAGCCCGAGAATACCCGGGCTTGCCGATAGACATGCAGAAAAGTTTGCGAGTTATCTCGTAGAGTGCCGCTTGAGATGTAAAAAAGTTCGCGAGATATCTCGGGTTTGGCGCTGAGTGGGTTAATGAATATTGGTTGAATGAATATGAATATTTTTGTTTATGTATTGAATTAGTTTATGTGGTATAAATAGAGTTTGAATTGTTGGTGTAAATTTATCTAATTATAACATTAAGATATTGCATACATTATACTTGCTAGATTTGTTTAAAAAAATTGTGTTTGATCGATTTAAAAAACAAATTAAGTAGAATTAAAGTATGACACTATCAGATTCCCAGTCAACACAGAATGCTGATTCATCGCATGTATATATTAATTCTAATTTTCTGACATCAAATCAGTTGCATTTCATACCTCCATTTTCCGGTCGAATGATTTACAGTCGATTACAGATTTTCTTACTACAGTCGATGAAATTGCTGTCCAGTTTGGCTGGAATAATGGTAGTAAATATTTAGCTGTTAAACTGAGACTTACCGGGGAGGTGCTTCATTTTATCCGTGAGCAGAAATTTAATTTTAGTGATTATGATTCCTTAAAAAAGATCTTAATTGAACGGTATACTATTCAATCAAACAAAGCCAGCTTTCTTCATGAGTTTTTCACGTATCAACCACCACCAAATATGCCAGTGTCAGTATATTTTGCTAAAGCTTCTGCATTATCTTTTAAAGCTTTTTGTACGGGTGAGAGAAATGGGGACATTGAAGAAGCAAACAGAATAGAAATGTTGAAATCTATGCTATTGACGAATCTCGCTCCTGAAATCCGACGAGGGTTCATTGCGGCTAACCCTAAAACGATAGATGAAATTAAGGAAGCTGCTCTTCTTCAGGAACGCGAATGGAACTCATATCGCCTTTCCCCTAGTTGTTCCGTTTCAAATAAAACGTATCCTATCCCTGTATATGCGGTTCAGGTTAGAGCTGAAAACACTAATCAATGTGTCAAGAATTTTTGTCAGAAGCTGGCAGAAAAAATAGAAACGTCGACTACGAAAGTGACGAATCTTTCCAGGCAGCAAAGCAAACAACAGTTATGTTATTCCTGTACTAGGCCAGGGCATATAGCTAGGTTTTGTACTCGAAAGTAGTCTTCTAGGACAAACCAATCATTAGAATATAGGGAAATGATCCCGTCTTTTAGGTATGGGCGAAATTCTCATTCATCAAATTATCCAAATGTTCTCCCCCCACCCTCTCAACAACTTTTACGTCCCTCATACCCAGACTCTGAAAATATTCGACAGAAACTGGTACCGACTCTTGTCAAAGAAGACCAGCAGCCGGTAACTAACATAACCGAAAAGGATTTCAGTGGATTTGAGGAAACTCTCCATAGGGATATTGAACATACCTGTGCTAGAAATCAGGAGAAAACAGATATTGGTGCAAAATTAGTGTGAAGTAATGATGAGAAATCTCCTTCTTCCCAAAAGGAAGCCAAAAGAGAGGCCGTTGAAAAGTCTTCTAAGGTTCAAAGCAGTTTAAAAGTTGAAGAAATGGATAGGACACTCGAAGCAGAAATATCTGTTCGAGAACGTGAAACTAGTCCTTTGCTTAAATCTGAGTGGTCACCTAAAATAGGTCGGAAAACAAGAGGGACCAAGAATCTAATTCGATTTTTGAAAGAGGACATGATTGTGATACAGGTAGAGGAAAATACGGTAACTCTTCTTCATTACGAGATTCATACCCTAGTCTTTGCTCATCTTCCGTTTCAGATTATGTTGAAATTCGGAATAAGCATATTGAAGGAAAGACCTTTGAAAGAGCGCAAAAGCGTCGAGTTCAGGAGGTAAAAAACTGTGAACAAAATAAACGGTTCGCTCACGAAAAATCTAAATCTTTTGAGAAATGTAATAAGGCAAATGATATGGACATTGATAATGCAGATAATTCACGGCGTAGTAGTGAAAGTAGAGTAGACAAATATCCCAACAGAAATAGTAGGAGAATGGATAGTAATATAGGTGATCGATCTCAGCACACACAATTCCTTTTTTCAAGACAGTTTCGACAGAACGTACCTCTCCGCTTTCAAAAACAAAAGACAAAGTTTTGCCGACAGAAGTTCCAACGAACAGTAGTTATTCCTTCAAGTCAAAGTGGTCCAGCACGTTTCATGCCCTCATATGTTAGGTTTAGCCTTTTTAAGTCAAGAAAAAAGCTGGTGGATTAGTAGGCCAAAAACATTTATGTATTGAATATTAAAACAATGGCAGGCTATGAAGATGAAAGAATTTCCACAATTATCCTTTAAAAGTTAAATTTGTTATATATTCATTCTGATCTGATGTCGGACATGTGAGGTTTCTGTAATATATAATTGAATATCTTGTATAAAAAAGGGTGTTTTCTTTTCTCTTTTTTCATCTTTGACTTTATACGGTGCCATTATGTTAATTTCTTTGTCAATTTCTATGCATAAATTTAACTTGTTTTATATATATGTACTGTGTATATACCAGCGTGTATTTTATGTTTGTGTCCAGGTCATTATTATTGCATTGCCATTTTTTTTATAAATTTTTTTTTCTTGCCCAGGGGGATATATGTTATATAATATTTTTCTTGAATTAGAACACAGTGAATTACATACTGAACTTGAGAATTCTCTGGAATAGAAATTTCCAGAATGGTGGCGAATAATCTTGTACAGGCGGCGCCACACTCGGAACTCTAGATATATCGAGAAGAATCAAGATACAACCCTCTAATCCTCGCGAGTAAAGCGACGTTGCCCTGAACCCTAGAAGGGTCGAGAACAATCCAGAGACACGACGCCCTTGCTGCATCTGTCCATTAACAAGGAGAAGGACGAAGAATGGACCCGGACATATATAAAGGGGTGGAGATTAGCAAGAGGGAGCGGAGAATGAAGTAACAAAAAAAACGAGGTGGTGAGTTTTGGCAAAAACCTTTAAGTGGTGGATTTCTCCGAACGGTTTCGGTATCCAAGTGACGGTGGCTGCCAGGTGAATAAAAGAGATTTTATTGAGACCACATATGGTGAGCGAAGCAAGCAATTAAGTGATTTTATTTTACTAGTACCTTGGGTTGGAAACTACAAGGGAATATATTTTAAAGAATATTGGACTGGAAATCGAGTGACGTCGTCTGGTGAGTTTGAAATACTTTTCATGATATCGAATCTCTAGAGACAATTACAGACTGTTGATTAGAGACTGTTTTAATTATTTTAGATGATCCTACTCTTCCTAGGCTCATTTTATTTAATGCTAAATTTATAATTAAATATCTATACTGTAAATAATGTTTAATGTTATAATTTTCAAATTAATATTATCTTTCTTTGTGTTGCATGCTGACTGTAAATTTGATTACATTAATAAAAAATAATTATTAGACAAAAGTCGAACATGGGATTGCTAATTGGGTTAATTGCATTTAATAAACCTTATTTGAATTAAACCTAAATTTAATCTTAACAACCCTCACTTATCAGTCAAACACCAATAAAACGTTGATTTTTCAAAGATTTCTTGAGTAGTAACCTTAACAGAGCTTTCTGGACACTTAGGGTCAAATGTGCACATATGGTCCTTTTCAGAGTTAAAAAAACCACTTATAGACTATTTTAATAGAATCCGCAGTCGCCATGATGTTTCTGAAGCTTATATTTGGTTTGCTTAGTTTCCTACCTTTTAAAAAATAATCTTTCTTTACTGTACGAATTCTTTCTCGTGCATCTTTCAGAAATCACAGTACTTAATCACTTCAAATGAGTGCCATAAAAGGACTAAAAGATATATTTAAATGAAAATTTTTATGATACCCTTCATAGTTACCGGAAACTGTAAATAATCTCGACATGGAATGGAGGCTTCATATCTCAGACTTTGCACGTAATTTTCGAAAATCCTCATAAATTGATGTAATTTAAACCTTTCTCTTTTTCATGTCAAGTTTTTTAAAACTTTCTTCCAGATATGAAAAACAGAAACTTTTGAATTAGAAATAAAAAATAATAATAATATTTCATACTCATACGGGCATGTTTCAAACTTACAGGAGAATGTTAATATTACTCTCTCCAAGCCTATAAGCTATGAACAATTAGTTAGGGAAAATAGCAATATTTATAATGTATAATAATGCAGAAGAAAATGACTATTTTCATCTTCATATATGGATTGTATTTAATTCTTTTTTTATATCATGCTTCGAGCTAAAAATATTTCTTTTGCAATAGAACGTAAAATACGTAGCATCGGTGATAGAAATTTATTGAAGCACGAACTAAAATATTTATAACATGTTATGCGCATGCATTCTGTCATTGTTTCAAAGTTCTTAAGACAGAAAAAGCATTTGGAGAAACCGCTAGAGCACATGCGCATAACGCTGTTTAATTCATATCGAACTAGTACAAAGGAACAGTTATTATGGTATCAGTGATATTATCTTGCTTAACTTTTCACTTTGATCGTCAACATTAATTCGTATTTTATTTTTAAAGTTTGAATAAAAATATCGTTTTATTTTTCACTGCTACGTTACCATATAAGTTTAGAATTTGATCTGGACGCACAGATAAATTAAAAATAATTCGAGACTTAATAAAACTTTTAAATCTGTTCAACATATGTAATAATGTATGACACTAGTTGAAGCTAAAATAGCAGTCAAAAAGCTAATAGTTTATTGTTTTTAATATTTTTAATTCGCCGTCAACTCTTTTCGAAAAGGAATCTAACGAAAATCCACTGCATTTAAAATTGCAAAGGATTAATATAAGATATGGCAAAACATTTCTACAACATGTTTTAAAATAGTATAACAATTAGAAGACAAATGTTATAATTGGTATATTTGGAGAAAAGAACAATGTTATTTGCATATGTTAATATGTGTGAAATTCTTCATTAAAGTATATTTCTTAAGTTTTAAGACATGTATTAAACGTGCAAATTATAATGTCGCGTAATAATAATCTGAACCTTAGGAATTATAAAAAAATTATCTCGAACAGAAAGTGAATTGCTATTACCATTTAAAATCACGAATTTGTAGGCCTTGAGATGCCACGCCGAAAATCATTGACGAAAATTTCGCTTATCTTACATAGTTTTACGCTTCTAATCCTCCTCAGTTCTTATGTGACACCAGTCGTTACCTCCCAACCTCCTGTTATTTATGCCGCCCGCAGACTGCGATGTTCTAAGGTAGCGATTTTTATCTAAAAGAAATTATTATAAATATCCTTAAAGATTAAAAAGAAATATAAACTTATATACAATTCTAAAATAAAAATAGTTGTAAATATTGAAATACTTTGAAATAAGAATTTATTGCATATTATTACATTTAATCTAACTGCATTTACTGTTTTACAATTCACCGAAAAGTGCTGCTAATCACAATAAATAATTTTATTATCTTTTGAAAAGTTTTGTTTAATTGAAGTTCCATTATTATATGATCTTCGGCAAGATCCTGGCAACAATAAACAATGCATATACACTTTATGAGACATAAATTCCCAAAAGCTTCCAATGAAATTCCATCAGCTTTGATTCACTGGCTGCAGAAAATGGACTTCATAGCTGTTAACGTCCTGATATGTGTGGCTGATAGGCGTGGAGGAACAAGCAATAAACACCACAATGTTGATTATGCTTTAAAAATGCTGGTTAAGCAACCTAAGAACATTGAGTTGCCAATACAGAACATTCTTTTACTCCCCCAGACCGCGTGCTTGCACGAATTCAAAAGAAAATGAAAATAAAATTGAGTTCGTTGCTGAGAAGAAATTCTTTCCGAAAAGTTAGAGAGAAATATTCTCGATTATGATTGGATGAAAATCTGCAGTATTTTCTTAAAACAACTTGCAAGATAGCATTTCAAATTAGTTCCGGCAAAGAATTTTTTATAACGAAACAAAATAATAAAATATTGGTGAAAAGAGAGACTTTTCATAGATCTGAGACAGGTTAGAGAAAATAAGTTGTGAGGAGAAGAAAAAATATCACGACCAGTAAGCTTAGAGTTGTGAACCAGGATTAATTGTGAATCTTCTAAAACTCTATCATATTGTACAAAATTATAGACCATGTACTTTGTACCAAATTGAGAGAGTGTTGACAAATATGTTTCCTGCAAAAACATTTTACAATCCGAAGGACATAAATAGTGGTAGGAAAATCCTCAGGAAAACACAAAGAATATTTATTGCGACCTTGCAGAAAATGTGCCTATGAGAATCTGAATTTTCTTTAGTATTGAATCTATTTTTATGGTAAAAATATATATGTCTTTTTCAAAAAATATTTTGCAAAAATTATTATGTCTTGTGTTTTCAATAAAATTTTGCTAATTTATTTAGATTTCAGATTGCTGTAAAACTGACCATCCCCAAGAGAAAAGTTTAAATAACTGCCCCCTGCCACATGCCTCATTACCATAAATTTTATACTGAATCACGCTGCCCAAACACCGTCGGGTTTCATAGGACCTAGATCCTGATTTCATAACAAAAAGCACAAGTAATTACATTTTCTTTAATAGGAAATATTTGTTGTGCTGCTGTATAGTGTATTAAGTATTAAAAATAATATTTTGGGATAAATATCTTCTGGGCTGTGCATATAAATGAAAAAAACAATGAATGCTTGAACTTTCAAAATATTTATGAAAAGATTGGCTTTACCGCCCAAAATTACCTGAATTACATCTGTATATAGGTATTAATACATTTCTGTCTCATCGATAAACATTTCAAAGAATTTTGAACCTATTATACAACTTTTGCTTCATCAAAATACTCGATTAGTCGTATCACGATGTCCTGTGAAAGTTCTAATATTTTTGCAAGGTTCTTTTTTACAACATTTTTTCATCAAAGCCATCTTACAGTTTACTACACTATTTTATCTCCAGACTTTTAAATTCAGAAATACAGGATCTATTGTCTAATTCTTTTCAGAATTCGAATTATGATGTCTAACTAGTTCAATATCAACAATTTCTTTAATTTCTTCAGTAATCGATTCTTAATTAGTTGATATTTCAGCTAAAAGCTTTGTTAATCTTTCTATTTCATATTTGTAATTCGAACAGCGATAAATTGTCTCCAACTATCTGTTCTATTTAGCACTCCAATACAGATACACAAGCGCGCGCATCGGCTTGAGATTCCCGACCTTCTGTTTTCTAAGATAACAAAGGAGGAGAAATTCTTGAAATAACTGTTATCAGCAAGTATATCACCTTTAATGCAGCTACTGTACATCTGGAAGTTTTCCATTGATGGGTTAATATTCTGTAATAAATTCTTGCTGTCTGCGGGACTTGTAGGCCCTATTCGCGTCTTCAGGAGTTAAAAGAAGGAAAATGTCATATAATGTTTCAACATTGCAGATATAAACATTAATATTGTGAGACATTATTAAAGTTCGAAATGATTTTTCGGCTTAATAATTTATATCAGATAATGTGAAATCGTGTTACCATTGCGAAACCTACTATGGCATCACTTTAAGAATCAATGAAATGTCCAACAATTTTGCTATGGAAAAGACCGCCTAGATATATGGTGTCCAGTACCAGTACCATCTTCTGACGAATCCAAATACTTGTTGAACATCATCGAAGATTATCCTCCGTGTATTACCGCTGAATCTCTTAAATATATCGATACTTTTGTCGGTTTACAATATATTCAACCCAAAAGAAATGGGAAACGTGCAAAAAGAAAAAAAATTGCAGGCCATGACCTCCAGTTTTTATAAAATGTTTAGGAGAGCAGAAATTAAAACATGTATAAATTTGATCATAGAATTTATTTATCAACGAAAATAAAATGTATGGCTGAATGGTTTAAAAAGAAAATAATTGAAATTGTTAGGTTTATACAAAATGAAACGAAGCTGCCTCAATCATTAGGGGTTGAGTTATTAAGCACTGTTAATTATTTGAAAAACTGATTTTCCACTTAAATTTTTTAACGGGAGGGCTCCTTCAAATTTTCATAACAGTTCATAATAGTTAACGATAATGACAATAAATCATGTATTCGAGAGTAATAACGAAAAATTAATGAATTTTATAGAAAAATAATTTTTATTACCTAGTCATTTTTATTACCTAGTCATTTTTCGAGAATTAATCTATCAAGGTTCGGGGAAACAAAAATAATACTTATTTTGTCAAATTATAACACATAATAAGCATTTTGAAATGCTACAGCAATAGTACAAAAATAAGACAAAATTTTATTATTACATATACAAAAGCGAAAATAATATTTTAAAATATTACAAATTGGTAAATCATTTAAATCAGATTTGATGAATATTTTGACGAACATTTTAAACTTAATGTTCTTATATCGAGGACCTGGAATAATAGGTATTTTGAAGAGATCATCGTTTTTTTTTCTTGACGTACTTGTCATAATTCCACAATTCAATAAATAAAAATTAAAGGTATCCAGAATGCATACTATGCAAAAAAAAATCCGTTTATCCATACCAAATATCCAACATGGCGTCATTTAGGTTGGGTTTCGTTGGAAATGAGAGGATTCGAAGTAGATAGTTCCGATTTCCCCAAATGGGGGCGCTACTATCGTTTATCACACGCGTGCTTAAATCCACTGTGTCTTTTCCTCCTCAGTTAAATCAACAAGTCAAGAATATTACCTATCTTGAGTAGTCTTAAGAATGATACATTTTTGGCAAACATGGCGATATTGCGAAAAGTTTTGTAACATTGCCGTTTTCATATCACATCCGAAACAAATGATAATAAAACTAACTTTCATTTATCAGCCCAGAAATAAAACTCTAGGCTTTATATTAAAGAAATGGATAAAATATTAAAAATGCTGTATCGCATTAAAAAGCTTAAATTTTTATATAGAATTTTTTGCATTATAAAAGTGGTAAGACTGATTTTACAAATTTTCAAATCTTAATTCCTAACAACGCAAAAGATGATTTCGACATGAATCTTCCTTTTTCTCGTTTGTAAAGCTATCAAAATACTTAATTTTTTACAATTATAAATACAGAGTGTACAAACAATCCGTAAACATTTCAAGAAACCATAAAATATAAGACGATTTTAAAGTGGGGCAGTAAATGGACATATTTTTTCTTGGCATAGAAGGAAGAGTACGGCTTCTGGAAAATTTAAGAATACTTTATTTGCATTCCGAGCAGTTTATGAGTTTTCCGGTTCTTAACCAATCTCTACTAATTTATAAAAGACGCTGACATTAGATTGTGCAAAAACTTCAGCTTTTGCAGTCAAAGTGCGGCTTCTGGAAAAAAATTCGTAATCATCTTCTACATTCCAGTGCTTTCGCATCACTATGTTATTAATTACCGCTGATTAAGATTCTACTGTACTATGGGCTTCATACAGGCAGATTAAAACTATCGGGAGCATGTTTGTACTAGTCAAAGCAACGTCGACGAAGACTAGGTGATATAAAGCAGAAAGGTTACTGGGTTGTGAAACACTTTGTCAGAAGTTTTAGAAATTCTAAGCCCAGAATAAGGCACAATTTCAAATACAAACATATGGAATTTTATGAGAGAAAATTTGTGTATATTACAGATATCGTATCGAAATCTGAAGATGTGTGTTGAAAACTCAGAGAGAAGCCTCAAATTCTATATGAATGTGACTCTAATTCAGATGTTTTTGTATTAGAAATTGATAAATCCATAAATCTGGTAAAGAGAGGATCTAAAGAGGAGATACTTATAAAGGAGATCAGTACAAAGAACGAAAGAAGCCGACCGTTGTTTCCTAGAGAAAGGAATTATAATTCTTATCTTAAACGCCATAAAAAATACTGTAAAAATAAATATCTGTTTTTTAATACAGGTGATTTTTATTTTAAAACAATGTCGGATATAGTGGGAGACTAGGAAAAAAGGACTAGGATGAAACCTTGAACACTTGCTGAAGACATCAATCAGGAGTGGCAGTGGGAGGAGAAAAACAATTGTTAAAAAGATAAGATTGCTCTACACCGTTCACTGCCCTTATTAAAAAAGGACAAGGAAATAAGCATACGACTTGAAGCAGTGATAGTAGAAATAATATATACTGATAAAGAAATGCAGAAATAAAGCGCCAAAAAATGAGAGAAATCATTATAATTTTATTTTGCCTCAGCATGCAATTAATCTTAACACCAATTAATATTTCGTTAAAACAGTTAATTATTTTTTTCTGCTTGAATAATTTCTTTCATAAAACAAAACTGACGATTTTAAAGTGGGCTTTACAAAACATTGTTCATCAGAAGATGCAATTTAAAGCTACAAATTGTACACAAATATGATAAAATCAGTAAATAAACATTCCATGCCTTCCCACTGCACATATACAAACAAACTTACAACTGAAGGTCTGCATTAATCTCCTTATTTTGATACAAGCATTATAATTAGAGATATATTGTAGTACAAAATCTCAATAAAACATATTTACAGTCTGTAAAATTCTCTACATCTTAGTAACAGCCTTAGAGCCATAGAAAACTGTTACTCGTGAATAAAATTACGTTTTAAGCTATCTGGCAAAATGCAGAAATATTAAGCCTCTGAACAATTAAAATATGAGCTTTGATATGATGGACAATTTAAAATAACACAATAATTTCACAACAGAAACAAAACTTATACATTTAATACACATACGATCTCGTTTCGCAGCAAAATGGCACTTCATTTGTGAGCTTCAGTTTGAAATGAGCATGTCAAAACCTCGCCATTTTCCAACGACGCCTCTTCATTTTCTTCACACACACTAATTGTGATCAACTGGGCTAGTATTTATCTCTCCAGCCTTCATATAAAAAACCTTTGAAGACAAAGCCGATACTAATGAAATTTAAAAAATATTTCCTTACATAAAAGTTCTTTTTATTTTTTAATCTGTCCAAAAGTTGTAAATACTCAAGAGGGAAGATAAATGAATAATTTTCCAACATTAAAAGCATGACATCGCTTGCTAACAAAGCATACATATTTAATATATTAACTATAAGACCTTCAAATTAATGCAGTTCTTATTCACGACAATAAAACTACATCCATTAAGCTAACAAATACCGCTGCATCCTGAAATTAATAAAAACAACGGGATCTTCCTGTTTTTTACTGGGCCTTTCAAATGTCAAGTGCTTCAACTCTAATTTTCATTTATCAGCCCAGAAACAGAAGTTATGCCTGACCTACCCTTAAAGTTTGGAGACTTATTTTGAATCATCCTGTATATATGAAGAAAAGAGGAAATCAATGACGTTTTAATAAAAAGCGTTATAACAAGCTGATTTTAGATGTACTTCAATGTGTTGGTATCCTTCTTTACAAAAATTATTCAACGTTAGTGCAATAGTTTTGATATTTCAAAATTTTGATTACTTTTATAATTATGAATTGAAAATAACAGTAGATTATACATGGTTCCCACTTATATCCGTTACACACCCCCTTAACTTCTAAACGGTGACAGCTTAGGCCATAAAGTTGGTGTCTAGATCTAGTAAAAAGACTATGCGCTACTCGATGAGACAACTTACAACGTTATCTGTCGGCAAAATTTGGAATTAGCGGACCTATCTCGTAAACGGTGAAAGATACGAGAAAAAGGCCAATTATGAATTCAAACTTTTGATTGAGGCTTTACTGATAATGTTGAGTGAAACATATGTTTTCACAATAAATTTCTCACTGATTATTCATAATATCCTGGATTAATTCCTTAAGAGTTGTGATAAAAGGTATCGGAATTGATACCCTACCCTGAATCACCCAGAGTGAAAACGCTTGCCAAATATTGACCATGTACCCTCCTATGCATGCACCAACTGTTGCAAGGTCGTAGCTTTCGCATCTTCTATAGAGTAGACCTTTGAAACATTTACCTAATGTGCCCCGTCGTGTTCCAAGCACTCCGTCAAGCAAATTTTGCCCCGTCGTAGTATTGTATTTTCAGGGGTTCACGTCGTTCGTTTCCGATTCCTGTTAGATCACCCTTAAGAACCCGAAAGGCATATTCTTTAAAGCAGAGTACAAAATATGGTGATTTGGAATCCATCTCACCGGATGCCGTTCTCTGTGCAGGCGAACGGCTGCTCGCCCACTACACTGAGCCTTTATATGCTTGTATTCCGTTACGTAGTTAGTTCAGAGGTTCCTAAACTGTGGTACGCGTTCCCATGGGAGAAAGCGGTAGAAAAGTCAGGAGTGCGTGAGAACGGCATAGTAATTGCGGAAAACAAAAACATTAACTGAATTAAAATGGATTTAAAAATTCCTGTTTCCCCAAGTTCATGCAAAATGTAACAATTGTGCTAGTATATTTGGTGGAAAGCCTATTCTTGAAGTAAGAAAAATGCAAGAGTAAATTAAGACATATTAATTGATTGATAGTTTTTTGTCGTCAGCGCCGCCTACCATTAATCATATTGCAGGATCATTCATCTTTTGAGTGACAGAATTAGCGGTGTCGCTGGAGGCCTCTGTTGATGGAAGATCGGGGCTGTCATCTAGAGCAATTTTTTAGAATAATCCAATTCGTCTTCTTAAACGATTTTCTCCTATAATTTAAAAATAATATTGGAGTTCTGTATTTATTGTAAGTTAATTCAAATTCATATAATAATTTTTTATTATAGGTTATGTCAACGCCAATATTTATGTATCTTTATAAAATTTTCTTTTAATTATTAATATCATTTCTTATATTCTTTGTTTCAAATAACACTGCATACTAGAGTACCAGTGTCTGTCCGGCCAACCCATAAGGTTATAAGGCCCGGGCATTTCGGGCCAACACGGAAAAGACAATATCGACAAAAGCAGAGGAACAGCGGACACTCAACCTTAGTGGGCAGGGAGATAACTTCCATAAATCTCCCGGATATTGAGTCAAAAAAATTACAGACTGCCTTTCACCCTCTGAGCGCCGCAAACGGTTTTTTACGTAAAGCAAATCTACTCCGACTTCCGCAGAACCGTGTTTTTTCAGCTCTTTCGGTCGCCTTGAAGATGGGAACAACCGGTTTTTTCCTGGTTTGAATTTTGCAGTCGTAAGCGGCAAATACGTGTTTTCTCGCCTCTGCTTTCCCCTCCATTGATGACTTGGTTGACAGTGACAGATTCGTGGTGATAAGTTTTACAATAGACGGGCTCGCAGGTGTTAGGAAGGAACGTTTGCTGCAAAAATTGAATTCCTTATCGTTAAAATGAATCGCTAGGTAGGGAAGTTCCAATACAGCTTTTCGGAAACTTTTGGAAGAAAATCTTTCTCAGATTCTTAATATGGCTTAGAAATGCTCTTAAAAGCTTTTCTTTTCATAAACAAAAAAATGCTTGTGAAGAGATACCCCTGAATGAACCTCTAAATAGAATATCTTAACAATTTCAGCAATAATTCCACATAACACCCTGAAATCGCATAAATAATTTGAAATAAGTAACAGATTTCTGTTATTTTTTATTTTGCTAATTTTGCAAAGAAAGACCATATAGAAATATATGTACTAAGTTTTAACTGGGTTTCTAGTCCTATTTTTTAGAAATAGAACTAGAAAGCCAGATATAATTTCTTATCCAGAATAAATAATTTATTGCATTTTGTTATTTATTACATTGCACAAATTGGTATATTAAGGAATACATAAAAATGATACATAACTAAAATATTTTTAAAAAGTTAACATTTCAATCACATTTAGAACTGTTCACAATTAAAATAATAAAAATGATTGTTCATGAACTCATAAAATACAATTTGGACTGCGACTGGCTAGAACAAGGTAACAAACAATGTGCCATTTTTGTTTCATTTTCTTACATGCATTATAGCAAATTCGTTGATAATATAATCACAATTTAATATTATAGCTCATTCGGATTTGACAGATATCATGGCTAGGAAATTGAATCGTTCTTAACAAATTCTAGAACTCGAGTAATTTTTTTTATTATTATTCTTAATCATGAGAAAGATATTTCTGCAGAAACATTTGTAATTGGTAAAGTTAATGTATTTTTCGGAACAGTCACAAAATTTGGATACAATTTAAATAAATTATTTTTAAATAAATATTGTATTACTGAGTCCCTGAATGGTAAAACTCGATGACAAATTTTGATTTCATTAAATAAATCAATACCGCATTATACAAAGTTGCATTTAAGTCTTTGCAGCATTTAAGAAGATCGTCTTCAGACAGTTTGTGAATATTATCCTAATAAGATAAAAATCCATATGACACTTTTGGCTCATGATAAATTTCGATCTTTTCTGAGAAGAAAAAATGGCACTATTTATTATGACTAGAAAATAGATAATTGACAGGTGAAATAGACTGATCGGTTGCTTCAAAGAAGAATTGCTTTTTTTTCATCCAGTTCTTTAATTCTTAAATTCAGGTGTCGCCTTCAACTAACTACTCAACTATTTTCTTTGCAGTTGTTAAAAGTAGATAGTATGAATTCCAATTTGCGATATTTTTCAAATTGATATATCACGATATTTTTAGTCAACAACATTTTCCTGTCAAGTCTTTTGCCCTTTTCAACACAAATCGTTTTTGCAAACAGGCCCGGAGTATCAAATAGGTAAAGTAGGTAACTGCCTAGGGAGTCAATATCTTTGGAGCTTCCAATGCCTTATGATATTTTTGTGCATTACTTTCAAGGTAATTTAATTTAGTGTTTTCATTTAATTTACAAGAGCCGTATACTGGAACTTATTTGAATTGAAATCAAGTATTGTTTAAATTTCTGAACATTATTCATAGGGTTTTTTACTCATGTTTTTAATTTAACGAGAAGATCAGTGTGATCCAGTTTGTTTTACCGTTTTTCTTTCTCCAAAATATCCATAGAAATTTTATATTAGATTATTTAGACTGTGTAAAAAAGTTTTGCAATTTTTTCACCACTCATTAAAAAAATACTTTACATTTTAGTTTTCTTTATTTCTGAGATATTGAATCCACTCTCCTGAAGGTGATCGGCAAATTAAATATACTTCTTTTTAATATCAGTCAGTCTTAATATTTGCTTGTATGAAAAACAATGAAAAATATTTGGTTTCCAATCTGAGTAAGAAAGAAATTGAAACTTGTATTGCCTATAGGACCTTTTAGGACTTTAACCGGCCCTGCTTGTATATGTGCTTTCAGAGTTATCTACATCTTAAACTAACAAACAATTGTTCTCGATGGCTCAAGCCTGGAGTGCAATCTAACAAAATTGTGAAATGCTTAGCATTCTTAACAAATTTATTGTTTCCTTTTTTAACTAAATATAAAAAATAGCCACTTTATAAAATTATAGCCAGTATTCATTCACAAACACATGTTAAACGTTGTGTTTCGTTTTTAGTTATTTTTTCATATTCTCTGTCAATAATGTTTCTCAGTTTGTAACAGTTTAAGTGCAGCTTGTACGATATCCCAATCTTTCATGCGTTTAAAGAACCCAACCTTGCCTTAGATTGGTGGATGTAAAATGAGCACAATTTGTATAATTATATTCAAAAGTATTTATACTTGGATTTGAAAAACAACATTTTCATTTTACAAAATCAGTCAGCTGCGCGGGGCCTTCTGCGGCCGCGTTTCTCTTTCAAACACCTGTTGTGTGACGGGTGATATTTCTTAAATGAACACATCGCCAAGCAAAGAGATATTTTTGAGATGGTTTGCGCTGACCTATTAGTCGCTCAGAGCGTTAAACGTGGATGGAACTTAATCACAGAGTCAATATATAATATGAGACAATAATAAATTACTGTTGCTCACCCAGCGCCGAACAAAATAGTGACTGAAGGATTTCAAAATAATGACTGAAAGGCATAAATGAACGCTTCAATGTCCCACTCTGGTAGAGAAGGAAGTTCACTTTTCTCTTCAGATTGGGAAAGGAATGATTAATTTTGATCTGATCAGCGTTGTTTATGAATGCATGAATTTTTCGTTCTTTCTTCTTAATAAAAGGTCGAGACGTAAGGAGAGATGCAAGGAATGTATTTTATTGATTTAGAATGGGAAATCAAACCGGCCGTTCAGAGGGGTTATTTTAACAGCATGTCTATGGGCCAAAAATTGCTTGCCGACCGAAGGTGACCATAGAGAGGGATGACCGCTAAGCAGGGGCTGTCGCTTAGAGAGTTTATTGCATTATTATTTCTTCATGCTTCTTCTTCAACTAAAGAATGCTTTCTTTATGGCATCGTGGATCGAATCTCATTTTTTTCATTTATTTCAACCTTTAGTTTTGTATTCCTATCGTAAAGTAAGTAAACATTATTATTTTTTCATTTGACCAAATTTAACCTCACGAGGAACTGTTCCTCAAAGTAAAAAATATATTCTTTTAACCCGTCTTCCCTATGTTAATTTAAAAGCTGTAATTAAATTAAATATCTCTGATAACTTATATTCGATAACAATGATGTGGTGGTGCAACGTTATTCTTGAATCAGCTGAACACCGCAAAACTGACTCAATTGCCTGTTATATATATATATTGCTTCTTCCTTTATGTATTCAGACGTTCAGTTGTCGTTGTCCTGCTTATTTGTGTCTGTTGGAAGGCCGGAATGCTTTCTTGTGTGTTTTTATTACAGATGCTTTGTGTAAATCTCATGGCTTTCTACTACGACTCCAGTTACAGGTATTTTTGTTGTTGTTCCAAAAACCGATTTCGTTCTCCACATGCCTCTTTCGACTATAGATGTTAATATGCGTTTCATAGGTTGCTAATTTTTAACATGAATCTCATTACCGAGGTTTCCCCTGAAATACTTAAAATGATAGAATTTCAGAATGTAGCTTGGCAGTTCGTATATACTTTTTCCTTCTTAAAAAAATTCTTCGTGTTGATTTGGTTACTTTTTCTTCTAATTTAAAAATTACCTCAGATTTAATGTTGATTTATATACATAAAATTAAGTTTCCACATGCAGAAGATAAAAGTTAAACTGGCACAGTTCAGTAATTCGCAATGCCACACAGCATTTTTTCAACAAATGCTCTTTTAATTTTCACCAAAAACATTTCATTGAAGACAGATATCATTATACAGACAAGAAGAATTTAATCATTATTATTCATAAATTGGTTAAAATGTAATGCCGGAATTTATCTATGACATCAGAAAAAAGGGAATGTTATTAATCATTTGGAAGGAAGTTGGTGCAATTTTAAATATTTAAGTGAGCCCGTATGAAAATTTTAGTCACAACAAATTTTAATGTACCTTATTCCCAGTAAAATTGTGAATTTTGTTTCAATATTCGATGATCACGAAAAGATAATTCTGGGTGGTTCCGTTTTTTTCTCTACTGTACATTTATACTGACGTGATACATTAACATGAATGGTATATCTCCAATGTCGCCCATAATGCAACACATTTTTTAAAATTTTTTTTATTTTATAAGATTGACTTAATCTGTAATTTAATGAAAAATATGGTATATATACTCTAGATTTTTAATGGATTAATCGAGGACAAAATATACTCGTAAAATAGTTAATTGTGCTTTGAGAAAAACTTAAAAATGGATATGACGCTTGCAATTATGTTTTGTAATACAAATGCAAAATATTTAATGTATGTAGAATATTAGTTTCAAAACCTCTTGACAACTGCCTATTAGAAGAGTAAAAAAAAAGTCTACTGTTTTTATATTTTGAAAATAGTGTTGCAGTTCAAATTTATTGTAATTTAATTCATTTATGTAGTATGCACAGATTAATATCTTATAATAGACTTTGTCAAAATAAATATTTGGTTTTCTTGTTGAATTTTCTTTTCATTACTAAAAAAATCATATAGCCTTAATTTTAATAAATGAGAGAATGACTGGATAATTTAGTCATTTCAAACGCTTTTTTGCACAAAATTTGCAGCCAAATACGATTTTAAATATAATGGCCAGTTTCCGTATTAAACGGTTGCTTTTGAGTTTCCATTTTTACATCAATAATGTTCTAACTAAGTAATACAAATTAAAAATATTTAATGTATGTACCATATGAGTTAAAAGAGACTTGAAAGAAAAAAAGAATTGACCCGTCGAACAACTTTTCCTCTATGTTTACAGAGTGAAAACTCATATAATAGATATGGACTATCAAAAATTAAAAAAAAAATTACATCTAGTTGCAAAGGCAATCTAACAGTGAGTAACCTTAAATCCCGTCGTTCACTATGGCTCCACTCCAAGCAAATGACAGGGTGTGGTTGCTCCTCTTGCACACTTATGCGCTACCGGTCACTCCGATCCCTTACTACATCTACTTCCTCTCCCACCATCTCGAAACTCCTCAAGAACGAGAGACCCTCTCCCGTACACACATATGTACACCGGTCACATTACGCATTTATTGCCGGAAGTCAAAATGGAGCGCTTCGATATCGATATAAGTTGAATCTTCAAACTTCCGAGCACATCGCTCAAATTCTCATCGCTTTTCCGCATTGACGAACGGATTTGTCATGGAGTGACAAAATCTGCATGGAGTAGAACGCTCTTGATTCTCCCCCCATTTTGTTAATATTTCAAAATTCCATGCATTTTTCTTTGATAAAAAGTGATATAATACATTCCAAGGTGGAAAATTTCTCCTTCCTTGTTATTATTATAAATTTGAATCAAAAAATTAATTAAAATTAAATGAATTAAATTTGAAAGAAAATAAATCCGTTTGATTTTAATTACTTAACTAATTAGAATTAAATCTAAATAACAATAGGTTTTGAAGGCAGAAGATCTTTGAATCCTAGCACTCCTCCAAACAAATAGTTCCTCCTTGCTGGAAATTTTTCATTATGATGCATGATTAAAATCTTAATCACCACTTATAAAATTAGCATTAAGCAATATATATAAAAATATTTGTTTGGTCATTGACTTTAATCTGTTAATTGGAGTTCGAAATATTTTGAGGGCTGGTGAATTGATGGACTAGTGGTGATAAAAGTAGCTAAATACTAGATGATGAGAATGAAGGCAACGAACTCCCAGCGCCTTGTATCAGATTTGATCGGTTAGCTATCGAAAGCCCCTCGTTCAAGTAGCTTGCTGTTGTTTTTATGATCAAACACAGCAAAATAATTTTAAGTTAAAAGTGTTGTGTAATCAAATTGACTAAAAGGTGTTGCCACAATTTCTACGACGCTAATTGGGTACCACCACATGTTCATTGATTTGAATACGTACGCTATAAAGGAAATTAAATTCTTAATAACGTAACGGACTATAATTAAAGCGCTAGTTATTAAATAATCCTTTAATAAAGAAGCATATATTATTTTTAGCTCTATTTATATCGAAAATTATAAAAATGTTTATGAATAAAATATATAAAAAAATATTTCCAAGAAAATTATTATCCCAAAAATTTAAAAAATAAAATAAATCTTTATGTAAATGAACAGGAAAAAGTAAATTTGCCATAGAAATTGTAAAATGAAATCATATGAACGTTATAAACAATATTTATAAAAAGTAATAAAGAAACAATTTACTGTGAATAAGCTTTCTTTAAAGGAAATTTTGTCAAAGATTATAATACATACATAATTATAATGACACGAAAGTAAAAAAACAAATCAGAATAATTTTCCAAACAAAAATTAGGCACATCCCTACTAATTACAACGGATAATATTTGTGTTTTTGTTTGTGCTGTCGCTCTACAAGGCAGCCTGCTTAGTTTAGAGATACGAAATTAGGCGCAAATGTACACTGGTGAAATAAATTAAGAGAATTTGCATATTTTATCGAATTTCATGAAAAGAATTGAACTGAATGTAAAACCACTGCTTCTAGACGAAAATGCAAATATTGTATGTCAAATACGTAAGCGTACACGTGTGTGTAGGCGGAGCTATTAGGGAAACAGGCTTTATAAGCGCGCGTAAGGTATGACGCATTTCGTTCGTTAGCACACCTCGGCGAATTTCTTGGTGTTATTTTGTAGCAATCGGTAAAATTCAAATTGTAACAGTAAAAATGAGTAACCACCAATGTTTAGATGATGGAACGAGGTGGCGAATTGTGGGGAGGCTAGAAGCAGGCCAATCTCAAATCCAGATTTGTAGAGATTGTCAATTTAACGCCCTGCGTCGTGTGTAACTTATGGAAACAGTTCCAGGATACCGGATCCATCGAGAGAAAGCCTGGGCAAGGTCGTCCAAGAGCCACCACGGCCACAGAAGATCGTTATTTGTCCATTATAGCGAGGCGTAACAGGTGTTCTGCAGCTTCTAAGCTCTCCCGTGACTTGTATGCAGCCACAGGAACACGTGCATCAAGGGTGACTGTTTCCAAAAGACTTCATGAGACAGGGTTGTTTGCAAGAAGACCTGCTGTTTGCGTCCCGCTCACTTCTACGAACAGGAGAGTCCGTTTAGCATGGTGCAGAGAGCATTGAGATTCTAGTATGGTCAATGGGCAACCGTTCTCTTCATTGATGAGTCCCGGTTCAGCCTAAACACCGATTTTCGCCGAACGTTTATATGGAGAGAACCAGGGACCCGCTACCTAGCCTCCAATGTCCGCGAAATCGACCATTATGGAGGAGGGGGTTTAATGGTCTGGGCTGGCATCTTGTTGGATGGACGAACACCTCTCCATGCCTTTGAAAGAGGCACAGAGACTGGTGTGAGGTATAGAGATGAGATCTTGGAGCCCTATGTTCGCCTTTTCAGGGGTGCAGTTGGCCCCGAGTTCATTTTAATGGACGATAACGCGAGGCCACATAAAGCTCTTCTGGTCGACGAATTTCTACAGAGTGAGGATATTCGCCGGATGGATTGACCAGCCAAATCTCCAGATCTCAACCCTATAGAGCATGACTCGGACGCTCTGGGGAGGGCAATCGCAACTTGCAACCCCCTCCGAGAACCATCCAGGAAATGAAAACAGCGTTGCTGAACGAGTGGGACCAATTGCCACAGGAAATAATAAACTGCCTTATTTCAAGTATGAAGTCACGCTGCAAGGCCTGTATATCTGTAAGAGGGGGCCATACCCCCTATTAACCCATTTTTTTGTTTATTCTACAACCGCTGTTTCATAAATTCAGACTCCAACGAGTGTTACGCATGATCATGCGTGTGTATTACTATTGTTGAATGGTTATTTGTTTTGTATTGTATCAACCTATGTACATATCTAATTTTATTAAAATCGGTCCAGTAGTTCTAGAGATAATCGACCAAGTCTGCAAATTCTCTTAATTTCTTACACTAGTGTATTTTGGAGAGCGGGAATTTGCACCTCTGAGCTATTTTTTGAAATTTAATTAATTAAAAATTAATTGATGCTCTGGCGTTTTCCTTGATAACTTACACCTTTGAAAATTCAAACAAATTGTCTTTTTAATAATTTCAGTTAAGTTGCCGCACATTTTTTTCTCACATTTAAAAACATTTTAAAGTATTTTCATGCTTAAATTACAACAATACCACAATTTAATGTATAACATACAAAATTTAAAACAATGATATTCAATTGGCTTCCTGAAGCTCAAGCAAGAACAAATCTCAATAAAGAATTCCTTCTTGCAAGTTGAATAAGATGGAAGTTAATTTTTTAGTAATAAATTATAATAATCAAAGGAAAACAGAAACTTGAAGGGAAGTAATAAATATTTAGTTTTTTTGGAAGTGGAAAGTGAGTTTTAAAAATCTTTCTTTGTTTGGACATACCAGGCGTTTCTCCATATATTTCCTGAATTAATTAAAAGTTTGGACTTTATTTTATAACAGGAAAGGTAAAGTTTTCAACTTCGTAATTTCTGGTTTTATTGCCTTTTTCATTTGGAAGCCTTTTATCGCCCTCTGCCGGTCAATATTTTTTAATTAATTATTTTTATTTAAATAACTTATTAAAATTCAAGTATTATCTTGGCGAGGCTCTAAGATTTAAGTGCAAAGGGCTAGGATATCTTTTCGAGATCACTTTAAATGCAAAATTCCTCTTTAATCTAACATCCCTGTGAAAATTTGATTTATTCAATATCGAAACAGTAATCATTATTGTCGTAATGTGGACAAACGGCACACGGGGTTTAGTTTTTTCCCCTCCCTATTTCATTCTTCGTCTTATGACTTTGAAAAAGTAAAATAAACGCAAAGATTATGGTATTCGCTCCAGGGCGGATCCTAGCGGCGTTTAAGGGGCTCAAACCCCAACACCCTCCTCGGCTTTGGGGCCGGAGGGTTCCAGGTTCGAAACCCGATTCCATTGAAGATCCGCCGTGTATGGGGGCCTGTTGCACGTTAAATCATACGTAGTGGCCAAACGTCCTCCCGCTGGTGTGGCGTGGAAGTTTGGAGAGGGGGGTGCCAGCTCAGGTGTCGTCCTCGTCATCTGACCGAGGTTCAAAATTACGAGGTCCGTCCCAAAATAGCCCTCGTGTTGCTTCAAAACGGGACGTTAATATAACTAAACTAAACTAAACTAAACTAAACCCAACACCCTCTTCGGCCTTAACCCTTAACTGGAAAGGTGCGGTCAACGAGACCTCATCTTCTTTTAATTTAAATAAAATCTTCTAATAAAAGCACCAGTATGAAAATCAGCCTATATATTCTGTAGATACTTGTCTTGATATAAAAATATATTTTAGATGTTTTTCAAAATATATTTTCACTATAAAAATTAATTATATTTGAACATATATTTTCTTCTCGTAATACATATTATAACGAATAATAATCTTGAAAAGGCATATTATTTTTTTACTTTTCTAATCATATTTACTTTTACAGTGCATAAGGTATAAAGAAAATAATAGAATGTAAAATTGAATGATATATATAAAATAAAAAAAAAATGGCAAAATTGACCTTTTTACACCGGAATCATTACTATGCAGATTCTTGTGCACATCCATAGCACAGTTTTCGAGTGCATTCTAAACATACAGGTATTTTGCAGTAAATGCATAGATATGCAGTTTTCCTCTTTTTCTTTGGTGGACACAAATTGCATGTTTTCCTCACTACCAGCTTGGTTTCTTCCGTAATGGTCAATAAGGCCGCGGTGGCCTAGTGGTAAGGTCTCGACCTCGGGACCGGAGGGTCGCAGGTTCGAAACCCGATTCCACTGAAGATCCGCCGTGTATGGGGCATGTTGCACGCTAAATCATACGTAGTGGCCAAACGTCCTCCCGTTGGTGTGGCGCGGAAGTTTGGAGAGGGGGGTGCCAGCTCAGGCGTCGTCCTCGTCATCTGACCGCGGTTCAAAATTACGAGGTCCGTCCCTAAATAGCCCTCGTGTTGCTTCAAAACGGGACGTTAATATAACCTAACCTAACCTAACCGTAATGGTCAATCGTTCTTGGATCTCTGCATCACTTCGTAAACTCCGCTTCATTGTCAGGCGAATTCTTGATTGATTCTGGGATTTTCCACTCTTCGTCTTATTTTGGGGATAACTAATTCTCTTCCGAGGTCTTTTAAAAACTGCTATCTATTCATAACCGGGTGTACAGAAGAACTTTATATATATATGAATAAACTTACAAAACCTCTTGAACTTACAAAATATATGAATTTACAGTACTCATATCCAATAGCCTATAAAAACAGTCATAAGCCATCTCCTTGTTCGTCTGATGCATGAATATACGGAGCACTTTTCATCTAATGAATCCACTCCACCTTTGGTTCTATTGCAAAACGATATAATTTCAGGTTCTTCGGCTTCTGAATCAATTTCTTTAGAATGATGCATAGATGACATAAAAATTACAGATTTTCCTTTTTCAGCACAAATGATATTAAAGTAATGTCCTGCGTAAATCCATATAATGTAGAAAGTACTGCTCTTGATTTATTCGGTAGGAACTCTTTGAGAATGCTCTTTTGTTTTTATTACATGTACCAACATATGTCAATGCATTTTTTTAAAATTCAGAAATGAGCTCTATTGAAATAAACATCTTTATTGACTTGAAAGCCCGAAAAATATCTCGCACGCTTCTATCAGTTACGAAAAAACATTCAATATCTTCATGGTTTAATTTGAAAACAGATGTGTATATAAGTAATCCTAAAAGAGCGTTTAATTCTTTAATTCAGTATTTGATATTTTACTTTTGGTTGTATCAGGAAACTGAACCGTGATTTTTCAATTTTTACATTCATCCATTTTATAATATTCCGCAAAAGTTCATCTTTAAAGAGAAGTTCACACTAATAAAGTAAATCGAATTAAAATAGGATATCCGGAACACACGATATGCAACAATAAAATTTCCATTTACCCATATCAAATAACTAACATGGCGTCATTTATATTGTTTTTCATTGGAAATGGGGGGGGGCTCAGAACAGTTAATTCCAATTTCCACACAAAGAAGCGCTGTTATCTTTTATCACATCGAGTATAAATCCTCTGTATATCCTCCACTTTAATTACATCAACAAGTCAAGAATAGTACCTATCTTGATTCGTCATAACAATGATACATTTTTGCCAAATATTCAGATATTGCAGACAGGTTGTTTTATGGAGCCCATAGCCCTGAAGGGGCATAATTTCAAGAACTGATGTTCGGATTTAACTTCTGAAACTTGATTGCTACCGTGGGCCAATATCGGGGAGAATGGTAAACAGTAATCTGCATTTCTTTCATTTTCAATCTTGTTTTTATTCTTCTTCTCTACCCTATACTACTAATAATCTAATCTTAATTATCTTCATTTGATTTTCATCTCATAACCATACCAATTAACAAAGACAATAATCTTCATTTACCAGCCCAGACATATAAATCTAGAAAGACTAAAATAAGAAATTATGAAGAAAAAGTTTAAATTTTATATAGAAAATTTTGCTATATTAAAAGTGTTTTTTTTTCTAAATACTTTCAAATCTCCATTCCCTTCTATGAAAAGGCGATATCTCATTTCACTCAAAACTTATTTATTCCCGTTTGTAAAACTACCTAACTACTTAATTTTTTCCAAATCAAAATACAGAGCGGGTATTAAAATCTGTAGACATTTTAAGAAACCATAAAAAATAAGTGGATTGTAAAATGGAGCGTGGGGTAAGATTTCCATACATATTGGTGTACTGTTATTTACAAAACTGCAGTACGTAACATTTCATTTAAATATTAGTATAACTGCATTCGAACAGTTCGGAAGAGTTCGGTTCGTGACGGACTCTGTATTTTTTTACCAGTCCCACTAACCTATATCAGAGGCCGTCTCATTAGACGGTGGATATGTTCCAGCATTTTCCATCAGTGCTCATCAGGTTACGGCTTCAGGATAGAAGAAAAAAATCTGTCATCATCTTATACATTCAAATACTTTCACATTATCATGTTACACATGTGGTTTCCGCCATATTTCTACGATACTATGTCAAACGACCTAATGACAATTCAATTATTGCGAATGTCAGGTGTCAAGCCTCCAAAAACACTGCAAGTACACCAGATAAAACTTTAATTAGCAAAACAATTTTTCAGCTAATCTCGAATTAACGCAAGATACTTTGCGAAATTTTTGACAACATAAAGTTATAAAAACTGATTAACTTCATTGTTAAGCGGTTTCAAGAAAAAGGTATTCTGCAGCATCTTGCGCATTTGGGAATACCACGCCTAGCTGAATGAATTTCTTATCTTGTGGCCGTTTCTGGCGTTATGACTTGTCTGCAATCTATTTTATCTTCTGGTGGAGGCCATGTTGAACTCTTGTGGTTGCAATAAAAATGTTGCTATTGACTTTCATTTTGGCAACATATTCATTCGCTTATATCAGTTCTTCTAATAGTAAAACTATATATATGCATAGACGCTTGCCTCACAAATCGTTTTTAAATCTGATTAATTTTCTATTTCTTTTTATAATTTCCGGAATGGAACTTCTTAGCCTCGGTCTCTTCCCAGCAGGTTTATTTATTCGATAACCCTTTGTGAAGCAGATAAGTTCAATTTTTATAAGGAACTACTCATTTCTTGTAAATTGATTAAGAAATTGATTAAAATTGTTAAAAAAGTTTTAAGAGTAAGCGTCTGTATAATTTTGGACACTGCTCCTGTATTGGTTCCATTTCTAAATCTGTATGAATGAGTTAATTCCTGATTCATTAAGGTGTATTTCAGAGCAAGATCATGAGATGTACAAAATAGGCAACTAATTAGGGCCCCCCCAACTTTGGGGGACCTAGACATTTTTTAGAGGAATTAATTGTAGGCGTACCTTTTATTTTCAGGGGCTGTTTACTCAAACTTTTTCAAATTAAAATCCTTTAAATTATTCTTATGATTTTTCAAGTTTTCATATTTCCTTGCAGGGCGTTAAGTATTTTTTTTAACTTTTCGCTGACTGGCTCACTAGACAAAAATGTAGGCATAATTTATACTAATATGTTTAGATTGTGTTAAATAGTTTTGTGATTTGTAACCATTTTTTAAAAAATTGCTTTTAAAATAAAATTACAAGATTTTCTTACGCGTGTATATATTAAGTTAGGCATTGTCTAAATGGAGTCAAGTAGCTGTTCGTGTCATGTAACATCTAATTGCACCCTGTCGGCGACAACATCAGTTTTTTATTCCTCATGCAAAATACGTATTTGATTTCGAATATTAATCTGTCGCGGCCAATTTTTAGTCCAACAGCATGTTAACTGCATTAAAACGTACTGATGAAAAGAATTAAAATATCTCTTAGCGTACTGGATGTATTACATATTACACTAACTATCTTTAAGGACATTGTTTATAGATTTCAGAATAAAATTAATGAAATAAAAAAGATATTTATTCCTTAGCTTTGGAAGAGAAACTCGCAATAAAATATTTATTAAATAATGAGGACAGAATTTTTAGAAATAGTGTTTTATTTTCATATGATATTTTTTGTTTCCTGAGGCATCATATTATTTTTAAAAATTCGGTAACCGAACAAAACTTTCGCCAATGGTGTCCTGTTGTTGATAAATCTGTAATCTTTTCTGATGTATAGCTTCTGTAACATAATTATCAAAACTGAAATAGAAATTGTTGGTGAAAAAGCAGGTAGTTCTAGTATGGAACTACCTGATACCAAATACTCAAAAAATATTTTTTCACTTAACTAAGAATTTTGAATTTTCAAGCGGTATTCAATTTCAAGCGTTTTTCAGTTAGTTTTCCAGAAACGTGATAAATTGAACTCACTCTTTCTGCAGAAAAACATTCCATTTTTAATATAGGAAGTTACAAGTAGCGGATAAGAAAATCACGAAATATTGAATACAATAACATATAATTGCCAAGGAAAGCGTATATTAAAAACTATACGACTTTTGAATAGTTAGATTCTTGAGTTCCAATTTTTTGTCAGGCATTTTGTTAAAACTAATTTGGTTTGCGATAGAACAAAACATTTGTAACAGCTGCGGTAATTCAATATGGAACGAAGTCATCTGTACACTATCATTTCAATACCCATGCGGTCTGGCAATGTTTGAAACGAATTGGGAGATACCTTCCGAACACATGGTTATAAAGGTCTCCTTCGTATTGAATCATAGCGAATAATTTTTGGGCCATTATAGTACAGATATAGTTTCATTTAACACTACACTTTTAATTACCGCCTTAACAGGTGTGAAAATTGTCTAAAGTTTGAAGCTCATCAATTTTTATAACTTACGGCGGTTTTAATATTTTAGCCTAGGATTTGAACAGTCGCACAGAAAAAAGAGAACTGGAATTCGAGAATTTATATAAAATTGTACTTAACATGACATTTATGTAATGTGTTACTCCGGATGAAGTAAATATAGAAATCAAAAATATAATATATGTGAATTCTTTAATTCCTGAGTCAAATCTTTGTGCAAAAGAATTCAAAGATAAACTTTTGCCTTAAAAAATATCAGAGAATAAAATATGATATGGCAGAAAATTTCCACGCCATGATAGTTTAAAATATTACAGTAACTGGAAATATTCTAAATTTTACATAAAAGGAAGAACCGCATCATTATATTTATTAGTATATTGAATTTTAGTTTAATTAGAGAACTAGCCACTTCGATACCCTCGCCGCGGTTTCAAACGGAACACCAAGGCCGCCGCCATGTTTGTTGTGTTAAATGTCGATCTTCATAAGAACAGGTAAGTTTAATACATGTTTCCTAACTTATATCAAAGTAGATTTAAGTTAATCAAAAATTTGTAACATTTAGTTCCATTTTCATAAATAAAATAAAGCAGTTTTTTTTTCACGCCGACTCTTGTTGGTCACAGATATCTTACTGTCTGTGTGAAGTGCAATGTTTAAAAAGTTGTCATTAGGGTCTATGGGAGTGAGACCTCTGATTCTTCTTCTCTGTTGTATCTGTGACACTGCCTGTGTGATACCAGTCTTTCCATATAATTCTTTTAATAGTTATCCTACCCTCAAAGTTTCGGACTGAAGGGTAGCAATTTAAAAATAGTGATCAACGAATATGAAATTAAACAGCGAATCTTCCGAAACATTATTCGTCATTTATACTCTATTTCTGATCACAATATTAGGCAATACATTGAAATAAGAAATAATATTGTTTTTGATATAATTGACGAATATACTGTTATTGCTTTACAATTAACCTTTAAACAGCTGCTAATTATCGGCTAGTAATAATTTATCGTGCCAAAAGTTTTGTTTAATTGCAGTTCAATTGTGATATAATATTCGACAAGATGACGGCTAGTATTCTAATTGTTACTACTGCATATTATTTTAAGCTATAGATTTTTCAATTACTTAAATCAACTGCTAAAATAGATGTAAGTTAAAAACACAAATTAATTCCATAGAAAGCAATCAGTCTTCATATGGTCTGAAATTGACAGAGGCAAGTTATTATAAAAATAAACTAATATTTTTCATTGATCAACGACAAGATAATTTAAGGAAATTATATCAGTATCATAATAACATATTGCTAAAGTTAAAATTTTGTCAGAATGTCCAATAACTTGCTACATTTACTCTGTGAAACACAAACATGTTCACAATGAAGTTAATATTTTTGAAAACCCTTAAACCAAAATATTCTTTCCTCTAATGTGAGATTTCGGTATGCAACTGCAGGCAGAGAGAGACAAACGTACACGTTTTGTACGATCTTCAAAGAGAGTGAAAAAGTCATAAAAGATCATTTAAGTTATTTACCATTTGCGGAGATGTACGGCCAGTGGGTGCGTACTTACAAGCCTGATAAACATTAGAGAAGCTGTAAAGCTCGCAATTACTCTGATCTCTTAACATTCCTCCCACTTCTTCTGATAATTCAAATTGACCTTGAAGGAATCAATTTGGTCAAATTGAGCATGCAAGTGCATGAAAACAATCTCTCTAAGCGAATCTCACTATCTTGAAACGATCGAAAATTATCTCTCACAGCAATAAGTGGCTGTTTCGGAAGAAAAAAATCAGTTGAGGACGGTTCCAGTGTATCAGATCTCGATAAAGAAGAGACAGAGTACGACGACAGCGGAACCGGATCTCAGATTGATGTTGGGAAAACAGGGCCGGACTTTAGCCGATTCGACCAATAGCTTCAAAGAGGACCACGCGCAAGAGTGCAACAAAGAATGTACTCAAACTTATTCAAATTAAAATCGAGCATCATTTTGATTTCAAAACATTTTAATCAGGACATTTTTCATGCTTCTAAATTCGTTAACAAACAAATTTCTCTTGGAGCCTTCTGACTGTTTCAGAAGTAAAAAAGGGATTTTTTTTCTTTCGTTACTGAGTTTTCGTTAGTTAAATACGTCCGTTTGTGCTCCTCATCGATCATGAATAAATAACTTTATACGGCTCTTAAAAATAGTCAGCAAAGGCATTTGCGATATCGCCATCATTTTCATAACAAACGTTATTATAGTATAAACTTTTAGGTGAACTTATGCTTTATTTTTAAAATAAAATCCAAATTTTTTAGTATCCGAAATTAGATTATTTTCCGTGAGAATCAGATATGTGTTATTATCCTTTTGGGTATAATACTTAAAAACAGAGTGCAAAGTTCTAAATACATCAACTGAATCAGGATTTTCACCTTTTAAATCTAACCTACGGACCATGGCTTTCCTTTTTAACAATCTCATAGCTTCAATTGAGTACCAGAAGGGAAATCTCTTAGTAGCAATTTGTCTCAAAGGAATGGTTCGGCTGAGAACATAATTTAAACAGTTCTAAAAGCTAAAAAGTGCATCGCTGCTGTCATTAAAATCAAGCAAAAAATTTCAATCGATCCCACAGAACAAATACCACATAGTTAAAAATAATCAGCCCTTTTAAAATCATATTTAAAGATATTCATATTCCTTTTATTGAGGTGGACAACAACAGAACATACGGAAACTGACAGAGCAAGATGATGTTTTTCCACGGGAATCAAAGGACTATCACTGTGACAGACAGAAATAGGACTACAATCAATATCATTTAAAATAAATCCAAGAAATATATTATTACCATTAAAAGTATTGCTAAATGACCCTAAATCATAAATATTCATAAAATTGATAATTAATTTACAATTGTGTTCTTATGATCAAAAAATCATTATATATAAATAAATTAAAATAACCACAGATGAAAATATAATCAACAAATCGAAATCTTTCAAAACATTCAAAGACTTCTACATACGTTTAGGCGCAAGAGGAAGGCGTAAAATAAAGAACACAAAAAAGCATTTTGATTGTGATTTTATTTGATTGAAATCCAGACAGCCTCGAGATGCACTCCAAAAATCCAAAATATAGAACAGAACGCCGTCCCTTACCCACGTACCCGTGACCAGACCGGTCATTGAACGGTTTGATGGGCAAGACACGGAAATTTTATTTAAGAAAAAGAAAAACAAAATAAACAAAAAGAAGAAAGGATATACACTATGCACAGCACAGGCATTTTCACTTTTACACTATTAGTTCGTAATAGTCTTCTTTTCTTTAGATGTTGAAATACCTTTTTTTTTATTTGAAGGGGGAATTTCCGGTAATTGAGCTACTTTGTTCAGCTCACTGGGAAGTTGAAGGCTTGGGAGGCCGGAAAAGATATCTGTTTTCGTTATTGAATTTGATAATCCCACGAATTTCTGCTTGGAGACGAGGTTATTGGCGACCCTTTTCAGCCATTCTTGATCGAAGTTTGACGCTGGCTTCCTCATATGCCAAGACACTGTATAAATACACTCCGTGGGATAGTGAAGTGCCGTGCCAGTTCCACCACAACTGCAATAATCGTTGTCAGACAGGTGAAACTTTTGAGGTAGGCAGGGAAAGGTCCATGTTGATAGAAGAAGATAACATCCTCTCTAATCCAGTTAGTGGGACCGAGACTAACTGAGGGCATGATGTTATACATTTTCCTACCTGTATCGCCATTCTTCCATGAGGTTTGCCACTTCTCAAGCATCCTCTTCCGGAGGAGGCCTTTTATGTGCGGTTTAGGAAGCTTAGTGTGTGAATAGGGTTGTCCATGTTGTGGTGCGTCTTTTGCCAGTTGGTCTGCTCTCTCATTGTCTATATTGCCTGCATGCGCTTTAACCCAAGAGACTTCTTGGATCTCCAAGAGACAATTCTTGGATTTGAGAGGAGGATTTTGAAAATTTTTCTTGCTGTTTCGTTTGTTCTCTTTGAATTGGAAGATGCCAAGATACTTGCTCTATTGTCTACGCGTATTTTAGAGGTATTGTAGTTTGGCAGATGAGATGCGTATATTACTGCTTCGTGAAGTGGAGTGAGTTCAGCTTGAAATACAGTGTTGTTGTCGTTGAGTTTAGCAGACCACTGGTAGGCTCAGATGTCATTGGTCAAGACGCAAAAGGCAGCTCCAACTCCGTGTTCGGTTTTCGAGCCATCTGTGAAAATATTTATAATGTCTTTTCGGTCTATATATGCTTCTCCGTCTTCAAAAGAGATTTGGTTAGGTTTGAGATGTTCTGAAGGATGAGTGGACCAGCCTGTTGCCTTCATCTCAAGATCATGCGGTTGGGTATCTGTAATGATAGCGGGAAGAGGGATTCTTAGGCGATAAATTGATGTAAACCTGGCTTCGAACTGTAATTGCATATGTAGGGGTGGGATGCCGAGTATAGTTTGTAACGCTGCCGTTGGGGTGGTGCGATAAGCTCCCGATATATGGAGTAGGAATGGCCTTTGAATCGAAGAAAGTTTCCTCTTCATTTTGAATGTTGGATTTAGACACCAAGCTGAAGATCCGTGGGCCAGCATTCTCTCAATAACCGTTTTATAGAGAGTCCATCTGTGTATCTGAGAAATTCCCCAATTGCTACCTGCGATTCTTTTGAGGTTTTGCTGCATTTTGATGGCTTACTCTCCTTGCTTAATAATGTGCTCCAGCCAGTTGAGTCGATCATCAACGTGTATCCCTAGGTACTTAAGGTATGTGACTACCTTCGGAGCACTTTTTTTTAAATATTTGAATTTTCAATTAAAGAAATATGTTTTTAATTAAAATGGAACATAAAACTATGAATTTAAATGTAATTTCTATGAAATTAATTTTGACTTTGGAAATATTGACAATTTTTAGTAAAAAATTACAGTTACGGCAAACCTTCTACTAAAAATTCCTATAAATATATGTCAATAATATTTATACAGTACATTAATAACATCTTTATCTGTGTTATGAACTAAAAGATTTGCAAAATTTCTAAAAGGTTTTGATATATTCCAAATTTTGTGCCAAAACTCATTAAAAAAAAAGGTTTTACAAAAAAGGCAATAAAATAAATAAATATGTAGATAGGGGTTATATTCTAGTTCATAACACAGATAGAACTGATTAAAACATTTTCTCAAAATTTCAATTCAATATCTTAAAAAGAATTTTTGTTGTGATGTTTAACGTAAAGTCAAATACTGAAAAACACAGTTTCTCAGAAAACACATTTAAAGAATTTAATACAGCACAAAACATTTTCTACCCACTTTGCATTCTTAAAATTCACCATATTTATATGTCAAACCCTCTTTAACTTCATTTTTAACTAATTTTGATTTTTTTTTAGCTTTTTTCTTTTTTCTGGAGAGTTTTGTGGAAGGTAACGATTGACGTTTCGATTTCATAACTCTCTCTTTGTCGATTCCCATATATTTTTTTAGTGTCAGTGGAACAATTGGTATTTTTAAGTAATTGAAAATAGGTAACAGTCCTAAATATCCTGAATTAAACAATAAAACTGCAATATATGAACCTAAAAACAAAGTTTTCTGCTGAACAAATGTTTCTTTCGGTAAAATAGTCCACAAGACGTTGTTGAAACTTTCATTATTGTTCTGTGTCATACCATGCAGGCATTTTTTTAGCAAGTTTTTGTCACACAGTTCTAGATAAGTTGCTTTTATCACTTTCATGACAGAATTAGGGAGACCTGGTGATTTTTCCAAATATTGTCTTTTGTCGGATAAAGCTCGCTTATATCGACACCAACTGTCTTTCCCATCTGGCCACTGCCCATGCATGAGGTTTCGATTGCTAGAACAGCAGTGAAAGAAAGCAGCTATTACTGCAGACTGCATCTTTTCGATACTTCCAGCATTGCTGCGGATAGCAATGCCGTAATAATTTTGAAGTTTGTCGATAAATTTATCGGTTAATTTACCTTTTCCACCGAGTCCTTTGGTTTTTTTAATTTCCTAAGCCGTGAGCCTACTCTTTTTTGTACATGTCCTATACATTCGAGCTTTGTAACTGTGTCCTCCCCATAGATATCCTTCACTTTCAAAAAGGCCTTGGAATCACCATCTCCGTAGTATTCAGTGTATTGTAATTCTCGTTTCATTACGGTTCTTTCAAAAATTCTGAAAGCTCCAACAGATTCCATATTTCCAGATGAACCTTTGTAGTTGGAACATTCATGGTCGCATTTGATGTTCATTTCACACATTTTACAATATTGCGTCATAACTTCCAAATCCAATATTTTCCCAGTGTCGATGGAAATAACTGAGACGCAGCCATTTAGTGACATATGGCCTCTCCGTTGCCACGTGCCATCAACAGAAACACCACAAGTTGTGGTTTTTTTAAATTTTGCACTTCTTTTGATGCAGCTTTCATATTTTCTTCACAACTACACTTCACTGCTTCCAACAGTTTGAGTTCATGAATTCTGAATGTTTTCTTGCACACATATGGCAAATTTAAAGTACATAACAATTTCATCCCAGCAGAAAATCCTCTGCCCATTAATCTCAATCCAAATACCAACAAAGTATTTAAAGAACACTTTTTATTCTCTTTGGGAGTTGATGTAAATCCAGCCATAAATCCACATTTGCAAACTATAGCAAAGTTTGAGCAAAGTCCTTCTTTAGAATCTTCAGTCAGTTTCAATTCAGTTGCAAAACATTTTGGACAAGACAGAATCGAAAATACTCCAAGTAAAGTTTGGATATCAATTATTCTGTTTCCTTTTAACTCCTGAAAGTCATATTCTAGCCCATCAGAACTTTCCAAAGTGTTCAAGTTTGTTGCACTTGCAGTAGACACATTATTCTTGGGGAGAGAATTTCTGTGCCTATTTCCATGAAAGCTACGCTTTTTAAACTTCTTAGACCTAGCCTTTGGCATTTTGAAGTGATTAATAAATAAATTAAACTTAAAATAAGATAAATAAAAGAGTTGACACTAAAAATATCGAGAAATAGCCAGTAAACAAGAATAACGCTTTTACAATAACAGTGTAAACAAACTGCAAACGATAATAGTATTGCCGTTCAGTAACACAAACTTGAATACAAAAACAGCTGCCAGATGCAAATAAAATTAATAAAAAATAAATAAAGGAAACGTAGATCTATATTTTAAAAAAGATTTGGGCATTTATATTGCTTAAAAGTCACAAAATAGTCGTTCAAACTAATTGTTTACATTTTCACGTCTCTTTAAACGACCACTTCCGGTATCAAGAAACCCATTTCCGGTTTATTAATTATACTATAACTTCGCTTCTAATTATCGTAAAAACAAAGCTGAAGCAGTTTTGGAATCCTAAATGTATGGGCTATAAAATGAACACATAAAAAATTCGAAAATTTTCACCAAAACGAAGATTTTGGGGTAGTCACATACCTTAAAAGATTTAACTCTTTATTTTTTATACCCATTCCATGTGATCTTGGGACTTCTTACCATTTTCCTGAATAAGATATAATTTGTTTTTTCTGTTGAAATGGCAAGTTCATTTTCTGAGCACCAGGAGCTGAATTGGGTTATTGCACTTTGCGTCTCTTCTACAAGGCTTTTATTTGCATCCGCTTTAATGACCAGCACAAAATCATCTGCGAAGGCTTGTATATGAACGTTATCTGGCCAGACTTGATTGAGTACTTCGTTGGCTACGATGTTCCACAGGGCCGGCCCACTGCACGAAACTTAAGGGCAGCCTTGCTTTTGATCCTTTGTGGCCCTACCTTGAGGGGTCAGTAGTGTCACTTTCCTATTTTGAAGAAGGCTTTGAAAGAGTCTATTTATGTTACTTGGGCAAGCGCTGGCGTCCAATCTGTTAAGTATGGCTCCATGTTGCAAGTTGTGAAAGGCTCCTTTGATGTCAATAGAGAGCACTAAGACATGCTTGCCATCACTTCTTGCTGATTTAATTTTCCTTAGTAGCTCGTTGATGGCTGTATCCACAGACTTGCCTTCTTTGAAGCCATGCTGTCGGTCTTTCAGGCTGTTGGTGGACTCGAGATTATAAGTCAGCCTCTGAGTCATAATTTTCTCCAGCTCCTTCCCTATTGTCGGTAAGAGTGAAATAGGACGATAAGAGGAGGCCAGCCGCTGGTCTTTTCCTCCTTTCTGGAATAAGATAATATTTCCTATTTTCAAGGAATCCGGGAAGCAAGGGTTGGAAAAATATTTTTGAAGCGCTTATGAATGATTTTAATTAGGAGGTTGTCGATTCCATCTGTACCCAGGGCTTTGCCTGACGGAAGATGTTCTATTACCGCCGAGATTTCTTGGGGTAGAATGGTGGATCAGGTGGCTGTTTTGAGGTGGTTAGATTATAATTTGTTGGAATGGCCGGGGAAAGGAAAATCTCTCCCAGGATGTTTTGTGCTGCCTCTTACATACTTCCCTTTGGGTCTCCGTTTATCAAGTACGGGATTTGAGATGGGAAAACTGATTTAATCCAAAATACAGAGAGAAAAACACTTTTAGATAGAAATAAGAAAACCACCACCACGTCTGCAAGAATTGGATGAGGAACCACGGTCCCTTAAGAATACAAGGTATCTATCGTCGAAAAGTTCCGAGGAATCAATATCTTCAGAAAGCCATGCCTCGGTAATTGAAATAACATCTTGATCGTCAGAAGTCACAGAACTGAAAAAATCAGCAGTTTTAGTGCGAAGACCACGTATGTTTTGATAAAACAAAGGAAGTCATTTCGAGACTGTAGGAGTTTATGAATTCGATTTAGGAAGACTGTTGATGTCCCCCATAGTTTTTCTCTGGTACTTCAAAACCTATTTAACACCACAATCAAGCAAATAGCAAATTTACGAAGGCTGCATACAGCGAGTGATCGTTTACGCACTTCTAAGTGAACCGCAATCATAACTATACTAAGGTCAGTGTAGTTATACCAAGAATGAATTGAATTTACGATGGCATCAAACAACGAATAATTAGTTGAGAATGACGAAAAATGGTCCTTGATAGAATTCTACGAATAGCATGTGATTTTGATTCGAGTTCAGCTCAACATGCTTGATGGTAACTAGCTAGCAAGTTGTTTTTCAATAACGTTTAGGGTATCTCGAGATATTCTTATTAATATTTTTTATAATGATATGTAATTATATATATTATTAAACTTAACATGTGAACATAAATCTTTAATAAGGTAAATTGTTGAAAGCGCCTCATGTTTAACTTGAATACTGTAGAAAATTGCAAAATATTTTTATATGTGTTTATAATTGTTATTTCGTTATATCTCTGTGATGTCATACTCATCGGAGAATCAGTTCTATTGTATAAGTTAACCTGATGTGTTAATGAAGAAAATCAGGTGGTCTTTCTGTTGTGGTTGGCAGTAAACTAAGTATAAAAAATGTTAATAAAAAATATTTAAATTTAAAAATTTTGTCTTTCTTTAATCTCTATTATATTACAATGCAATGTAACAATTGTGTTTTCAGCTTTTTCCTTTAGCGGCCAATTATCTTTAGGTGCCTGAAAAGGTAGGTGCTTAATTAAGTGTACCAAAAAAGTATTATTATTTGTATTCATATTAATGCACCAATTGATCATCTCATAATTGAAGAATTAATGTAAATCTAATTTAAATTTGGCACCAGTCTAGTTTTAACAAAGATAATTAACATTCCAAAACTAACACTGTGTTTTCAATAAAATTTTGCGTATGTATTTTGATTTCAGATTGCTGCAAAACTGGCCAACTCCAAAAGGAAAGTTTAAATAACTGACTTCTACTTCCGGACTCATTACCATAAATTTTAAACTGAATCACACTGCCTAAATGCCCTCCCCTTTAATAGGCCCTGGATTCTACTGATACTGATTTTACAATTAATTTTTTTAACGGGAAAGCTCCTTTAAATTATTATAACAGTTCATAAACATTAAAGACAATGTCAATAAATAATATATTTCGACAGTAATAACGAAAGATTTATCAATTGCTTTTAAAACAATTTTTATTACCAAGTCATATTGTTCTTGAATTAATCTATCAAGTTTCGGGAAAACAAAAATAATGCATATTTTGTCAAATTATACGACATGATAAGCATTTTGAAATGCTACAGCAATAGTTTAAAAATAAAATAAATTTTAATATTTTAATTACAAAAACGAAAAAAATATTTTAAAATATTACAAATTGGTAAATCATTTAAATCAGATTTGATGAATGTTTTAAAAAACATTTTAAACTCACTGCTCTTATATCGATGATCTTAAAAAATAGGTATTTTGAAGAGATCATCGATTTTTTTCCTGACGTACTTGTCATAATTTCACAATTTAATAAATAAAAAATAAAGGTATCTGGAATGTTTACTATGCAAAAAAATTCCATTTATCAATACGAAAGATCCAACATGGCGTCATTTAGGTTGTGTTTGGTTGGAAATGTTAGGATTCGGTGTAGTTAATTCCGATTTCCGAAAATGGAGGCGCTGTTAACAATTATCATGTGCATGAGTAAATCGTTTTTGTCTTTTCCTCCAACATAAGTCAAGAATATTACCTATATTGAGTCATCTTGAGAATGATACATTTTGGCAAATGTCGAGCTATTGTGAAAAATATTGTAACACCAACGTTTTCACAACACATACTGGAAAATTGTGACAACACAAATTTTTATTTACCAGCCCTGAAATAAACTTCATGCTTTATATAAAAGAAAGGACATAAAAATTTAATGTAACTGTATGCGAAAAAATTAATTTTTATATAGAAAATTTTTCGATCTTAAAAGTGGTTATGCTTAATTTATACAAATTTTCAAATCCTAATTCCTAACTACGCAAAAGATCTTGCAAAAAAATTCCATTTATACATAACAAAGATCCAACATGGCGTCATTTAGGTTGGATTTCGTTAGAAATGAGAGAATCAGAAGTAGTTAATTTCGATTTGTACAAATGGAGGCGCAGCTATCGTATATCACACGGATGCGAAAATCCTCTGTCTCTTTTTCTCCTTAGTGACATCAACAAGTCCAGAATATTACCAAGCATGAGACATCTTAAGAATGATACATTTTTCGCAAATATGAAGCTATTGCAAAAAGTATTGTAGCGTTGAAGTTTTCATATCACATTCATAACAAATAGTAACAAGACTAATTTTCAAATACCAGCCCAGAAATTAAACTCCAGGCTTCATATAAAAGAAACGGTGCCTACATGTGAGAATCTGTTTGAATCAAGTTTTAAAATTTTATATAGAAACTTTTTCAATATAAAAAGTGGTAATACTTATTTTACAAATTTTAATTTCTAACTATGGAAAATATGATTTCTCATTTTGACATGAACCTTATTTATTCCCGTTTGTAAGCTATCTAACTACAGAGTGTACAAACAATTTTGTTTCTTCCTTTTAACAGAAACAAAATTTAGTAGGAAAACATCCCTTCAAGCTGCAATATAAAGGTATTGCCGCTTGCATATTTTGTATATAGCTATTATTGTAAGCAAATATCCTGAATTTTTGGATTCATTTTATGAAATTCTTCGCATTTAGAAAGGATTTGTATTGAACACAATGTTGTCAAAAATACAAGGATACTCTATTAAATACAATTAACGGTTTCTTATAAAATAAAATGTGTATCGATTCACTAAGACCATTCATAATTGAATATGAAGTAGTGATAGTGAAATATTATATACTGATAAAGAAATGCAGAAATAAATCGCAAAAAAGAAAGAAAAATGGGAGCAATTCATCTTAACAACGATGTTAATATTTTGTTAAAACAGTTCATGATTTTTTTATTTCATTACTTTCCCTCCTAAAACAAAAATGCCGATTTTAAACTGGATTTTACAAGAAAAACCTTCATCAGAAAATGCATTTAAAAGCTACAAATTCTACTGAAATATAATAAAATCAGTAAATAAACAATTTTTGCCTTCTCACTGCACATATACAAACAAAGTTACAACTGACTGCATTAATCTAATCATTTTGATACAAGCGTTATAAATAGAGATATATTGTAACATAAAATCTCAATAAAACATATTTAGAGTCTGTAACTTTCGCTACAGCTTAGTAACACAAAAAAAAATGTTTATAAAACTGTTACTCGTGAATGAAATAACCTTTCAATATATCTAGTAAAATGCATAAATATTGTGGGCCACCAGCCGCAGCCGAGTACCTGTAGATGGCGCTGCCATCGCGAGTGACGGCAGAGAATCAAACTGCCGAGAACAGGAAGAGACGACGAGGCGGGAACGACGTGGTACGCGATGCTTCAACGACGTGGGTTTTTCCCTGACAAAGACAAAAGACGACGATGTGCCATCCAAAAGCCTATTCAATGACGATTTACTTCAACTGTACATAACTTTATCTGTAAATATTGCTCAGTATATTAATGTAAACTTAATCCTGATAATATAACCATTTAGATTGATGAACTGTGTATTATTACTATGGAACACAACACTAAGCCTACCTGACAACCACCTACAAAAGTGGTGCCCAGAAGTGAGATGCGATCCTGCACGAATAATTTGACTTTAAATCTGTTGGATACGATCCCGTATTAAGATGATAATAAACTTGAATGAAAGACGAACTTAAAGGATACGCTTCACTGGATAGCGGTTGTGTCTAAAAATGCTGGATTATCGACGCTGCTACGTTTGGAATTACTGACGGAACGACGAAAACGGCGAGTCAAAATCACTAATACTTTGAATTACGATGAAATTGATAGCTATTCCCGAACTGAAGGCTGCAATAGCATCCGAAAGAACATCGAAAATACGATGTTTGCATACACTTTTGTTCGATTTCGACGGAGATCGTCAAAACAAAAGCAGAATAAGAGAATTTTCTGGCTTTGTCTTTCAGCCGAATGATAAAGATTTTAATGAAAAAGCTAAACTGATTGAAGAAAAGCTATCTCTAAAGGAACTAATTACAATTAGCAATCTGCTATTGATAAATAATGAAGGTACTACATAAGAAATTGTTAACATATCTTTGCGATTTAGATATATTAAATCAGAACATTATTCGTGAAAACGATTCTGGATCGGATTCAGAAAATGAAAACGAACAGAATCGCAAAAGTTATGAAAATTTAAGTGACGAATCAGTGCAGCTTCCAGTTCACAATGTTTATCAACCTAACATTAGTTTTAATGATATTGAAAGTATTATCATGCCATTTGATGGTGATTCTCATCAAAGTATTGAAAAATGGATCGAATTATTTGAAGATGTTGTAAATATGTTTAACTTAAGTGATTTGCATAAACTTGTATTTGGTAAAAGATATTTGAGAGGTAAAACAAAATTATATATTCAAAGCGAAACTGGTGTTAATTCTTGGGAAAAGCTGAAAGATTTATTATTATCTGAATTTGGTTATTCTTGTAATTCTGCTGAACTGCATGAAATGTTAAGTAAACGTAAATTAAAAGACGATGAGTCATTAGAAGAGTATTTTTTGAAGATGAAATAATTGTGTAATAGTGGTAATGTTGAAGATGCTGCTTTGATGCATTATGTTATAAATGGTATACCTGATTCTGTAATTAGAAAAAAGTATTTTATATGGTTGTCAAAACTTGTCAGAGTTTACACAAAAACTTAGAGTTTATGAGAAAATGAGATTCGACTACAATAAAGTCAAACCAAATAAACCAAAGTTCGGAAACGAAACTAAAGATAGAATTAAAGCTCCAAAAATCGAAAATAAAGATAAATTCAAGGATACTAAATTAAATAACATTCGGTGCTTCAACTGTGGTGCTCTCGGACATAAATCAAGCGTATTTGAGAATAAAATTAAGGGAATCAAATGTTTCAAGTGTAATAAATTCGGGGTTCATCTTGCTAAGGATTGCACGATTAAAAAAGAACATTCTAATGTTACAGTCGATAAAACAACCTCTTACGAAAATTTAACAACAAAAATTGTTCGAATAAACGATTTAAATATTGTTTCGCTTATTGACACCGGAAGTCAAAAGACATTAATCAGGAAGAGTATTTTTGACAAAATAGACGAAATATCCGAATTGGAACAATCTAACATCAAACTTTCAGGCTTGGGGAATGCATCAGTAAAACCTTTAGGGATATTTAAAACCAAAATCATAATAGATGACTTGGAATTTGAATCTGAAATATGTCTAGTAAGCGATTCATCTCTTTCTTTCGATTTCATTGTTGGTTTTAATGTCATAAATCAGTGCACTTTAATCGTCTCCTGAAAAGAAATAAAATTTACAAAACCAAGCGATAATTCACTTTCGGATTCTTTTTTGATAAATTCTTCCCCCAGACGTTTCCCCATCATTGAAAAGGAAATTATAAATGAACAAATAGAACAGTGGTTGAAAGATAAAATAATTCGCCCGAGTACATCAGAATACAGTTCACCAGTTGTTTTGGTAAAAAAGAAAGACGGATCGTCAAGGTTATGCATAGATTACCGAAGATTAAATAAAATATCAGTGCGCGAACATTTTCCGTTGCCTCTGATTGATGACTTATTGGATAGGTTGCAGTCCGCGAATATTTTTTCAACATTGGATCTTAAAAATGCTTTTTTCCATGTCGACATTGACCCTTCGTCAAAGAAATATACTTCTTTCGTAACGGATACTGGTCAATACGAGTTTAATAAGATGAATTTTGGTCTGACTAATAGTCCAAGTGTTTTTCAAAGATATATTTATAATGCATTTCGTGACCTCATTAAAGAAAACGTAGTTATGATTTATTTAGATGATTTGGTTATCTTTTCTGAAAATGAAACTCAGGGTATTGAAAGATTGCAACGTGTTTTGAAAACAGCATCTGAGTATGGATTAGAGTTAAATATTAAGAAGTGTCAATTCTTAAAACGTGAAATAGAATTTCTAGGTCATAGAATTAAAGATGGTAAACTTTATGCTTCTCCTTTGAAAATAAAAGCTGTTATGAATTTCCCAGAACCAAAATGTACTAAAGACATTAGAAGTTATTTAGGATTAACTGGATACTTCAGGAAATTTATTCCGCATTATTCAGCAATAGCTAAACCTCTAAGTGACTTGTTAAAAAAAGACAATAACTTTAGTTTTGGTTTGAAAGAACGTGAATCCTTTAACGAACTTAAACAAATTTTAAGTAAAGAACCTGTGTTATGTCTGTACAATCCTAAAAGTGAAACAGAAATTCACACCGACGCGAGTATAGATGGTTTTGGAGCGTGCTTGCTTCAAAAGTCAATAGTTGATAATCAGTTGCACCCTGTGTATTATATGAGTCGTAAAACTTCTGATACTGAACGTAAATATTCAAGTTATGAGCTCGAAGTTATGGCTGTAATAGAAGCACTTAAAAAGTTTAGACCCTATGTCTTAGGCATACCTTTTAAAATTGTCACAGACTGTATCGCATTTAAACAGACAATGAGTAAGAAGGACATTTCCTCGAAAATTGCAAGGTGGGCCTTAATGTTAGAGGAATATGATTACGTAATTGAACACCGTCAAGGAACGCGCATGCGGCATGTTGACGCACTAAGTAGAAACCCTGTTTGCATGATAATCCAAGACAGTTTAACGTTACAGATTTTGAAAGCACAAAATTCAGATGAAAATGTTAAAGTAATTAAAGACCTTCTTAAAATTAAGAATCAACATGATGACTATATAATTAAAGGTGACCTTCTATATAAATCCATTAAAGGAAACGACCTTTTAGTTGTCCCAGAAGACATGCAAATGTCATTAATAAAAAGTGCTCATGAGAAAGGACATTTTTCTGTAAAACGAACGGAAGACCACTTAATCAACGAATTTTACATTCCTAAATTAAAGCAAAAAATTGAGAAGTGCATTTCAAATTGTATCACATGCATTTTAGCCAGTAAAAAGCAAGGTAAACAAGAAGGAGAATTACATCCCATACCTAAAGTCGAATTACCTTTAGACACTTATCATGTCAATCATCTAGGACCATTAGAAAGTACCAATAAGAACTATAAGCATATACTTTGCGTTATAGATTCTTTTACAAAATTTGTCTGGCTTTACCCAACAAAATCAACATCCAGTCAGGAAGTTATATCAAAATTAGAGTTGCAAAAATCCGTATTCGGAAATCCTAGAAGAATAAGCAGCGATAAAGGTAGTGCTTTTAATTCCAAAGAATTTGATGATTACTGTTCATCAGAATCAATTCAACATCTTTCTGTAACTACTGGTCTGCCAAGAGCTAATGGGCAGGTTGAAAGACTAAATTCTACAGTAATAGCTGTAATTTCTAAATTATCAAAAGATGACCCAACGAAATGGTTTAAATTCGTCCCTGAATTGCAACGCATACTGAACTCTACTTATCAAAGAACTATTAACTTAACACCTTTTGAATTACTTGTTGGTGTAAAAATGAGAGATAAAACTGACTTAAAAATTCGTGAGCTTATTGAAGAGGAAATTCGTTCAAATTTTCAAGAATCGCGAGAAAATTTAAGAAAAGACGCGAAGCAGCAAATTTTAAAAGTGCAAGAAAGCAACAGAAAAACTTACAACTTAAGAAGAAAACCCCCCAACAAATATAAAATAAACGATATTGTAGCTATAAAAAGAACGCAACATGGACCAGGCTTAAAATTCAAATCTAAATTTTTGGGACCTTATAAAATAACAAAAATAAAGCCCAATGATGCCTACGATGTTAGGAAGATTGGTTTTGTTGAAGGACCGGTGCATACCAGTACATGTGCCGAATATCTAAAACCATGATCAGACGAATGTGCTATCTAATCATTTCCCAATATTGTGTTTTATCCACCAATTATGACTCTTTTTTCCTAAATGTGACTGCTTTGTGAAAGAGTGATTACTAAGAAGGACTTTCTCCACGACGAACATTCTCGACACGACGCCTGTTGTGTTCAAGACAGAAGTTTTTTAAGACGTTTTTCCAACGAAAACGACGTTACCATCAAGACGGTTTCTCCCCTACGACGAGTTGTCAGAATTTCTGCTGAACGACGAATTTTAGGACGGATCCTACATAACGACGAGCTGTGGGACACCAAGACGTTACGAAGAATTCTGATAGCTAAAGACGAGCGTATATTTTGAATGAGAAACTGCTTTTTTTTTCTTTTCTTTTCAGATATTTTCCAGATGCATGCTGGTTCTAGGGCCAGAACCTAGTCAGGAGGGCCGATTGTGGGTCACCAGCCGCAGCAGAGTACCTGTAGATGGCGCTGCCATCGCGAGTGACGTCAGAGAATCAAACTGCCGAGAACAGGAAGAGACGACGAGGCGGGAACGACGTGGTAAGCCTATTCAATGACGATTTACTTCAACTGTACATATCTTTATCTGTAAGTATTGCTCAGTATATTAATGTAAACTTAATCCTGATAATATAACCATTCAGATTGATGAACTGTGTATTATTACTATGGAACACAACACTAAGCCTACCTGATAAACGCCTACAATATTAATCCTCTGAACGATTAAAATATGAACCTCCATATGATGGACATTTTAAAATATCACAGTAATTTCACAACAGAAACAAAACTTATACATTTTATCCACAGACGAGCTCGTTTAGTAGCAAAATGGCATTTCATTTGTGAATTACAGTTTGAAACGAGCATGTAACAACCATGCGATTTTCCAACCACGTCTCTTCATTTTCGTCAAACACACTAATTGTGATCAATTAGGCAATTATTTATCTCCCCATCCTTCATATAAAAAATCTTTGATGACAAAGCCGATACTAATAAAATTTAGAAAATATTTCCTTACATAAAAGTTCTTTTTTTAAGCGGTCGAAAATTGTAAATGCTCAAGAGGAAAGATAAATGTGACATTTTCCAACATGGAAAGTATAACATCACTCTATATCAAAGAAGGCCTACATTTTTGAAATATTAACTTTAAGACGATGTTTCAATGCTGTTCTTATTCAAGACAATAAAACTGCATCCATTAGCTAACAAATAGCTTTGCATACTAGAATTGAAAAAAACACCGGGGTCTCATTGATTTTCACTGGTCCTTTCAAATGTTAAATGCCTCAACTCTAATTTTCATGCACCAGCCCAACTAAGCTATAAATGTCATCTGTTGCCCTCACATGGCATTTTCAAACTTATTTTCCTATTTGATTTTCAATGCTTATTGTATGCCTGATATACCTTTAAAGTTTAGAAACTTATTTTGAATCATCCTGTATTATTTAAAGAAAAGAGGAAATCTATGACATTTTAATGAAAATCTTTATAACAAACTAATTTTAGATGTACTTCATTGTGTTGGTGTCCTTCTTTTCAGAATTTATTTCCGCCGCAAATCCAATTTACATACGGACGCGTATACTTAGCTGGCCTTAGTCAGTCAAACAACCAGCCTGACTCCACCAGCATCTGCGGAAAAATGTTAACCACATGTTGAAAAAATATAATCTTATCGTAGATGAATGATTATTTGAAAAC
>BGPR01011396.1:0-48797 GCA_013235015.1 Araneus ventricosus
TAACAGGAAAGTCTTGACACGTGCGGCGAAGCTAAACGTACCATTTCTTTTCCTATCTGAGAGGAGAGTAGTATTCCAATGTACCCTTTCGATTCGGAGAAAATTTGTGCTTACGCACATGTGGGATTCCTACGTGAGCCTGTAACTTTCCTTTAAACGTGTTTTCGGTATCTTTACTTTAGTATAAAGCCATTTAGTCAACCATTCTAGTCAGCTTCTAGTCAAGGAACAGGAATACCAATCATCAATCTCAAGCAACAATGCCCACGGTAAGAAACTTTTCGATATTCTCCTCTTGATATATATGCCGGCGGAACGTAAACCGAGCTTGAAAATGTGCTTTCGGGGCCCAACATTCGCGAAGCGGTTGTGTATCGCAAACACAGTTCGGCTCGCGCCGTACTCTCACTCACAAATCGTGTTGTAATGGTTCCCAAGGTTCCATCAAGAGACCCTTCCCACCTCTGGATCCGAAAATTACAAATTCAATAGGTAAGCTGGAACAGGCGGCATCAATTAGAAGGGAAAAAATTCTGGAATTCTTGAAAGAATCTCCCGAAAATGCGAAACCTTTTATAATTGTTCCGAATTCATTAAAAATTTCTGACATCTCACCATCAGTTCAAATTTCGGGGCCCTCAACAGTTATGGAGAAATCCTCAGGGGAGAAAAATTTCAACCGACCATCTAGCAAATGAGTCTCCGTCTATTTCAATGGTCTTGCCTTCACCTAACAAATCAAGAATACCATCGCCAATCCTTGAAGTAACCCAGACCACACTGAACTCAATGAGTTCCACTCCAGCGAACACTAGTATCCCATATCTCACGGATAAGCTACCACTGCTTTCACCAGACACAGCAGATATTGAGGGGGCCCTCAAGGAAATGAGCCCATTACAAATGTAGGAATTAGAAGACGAGGAAGACCTCGAAATTCTATTTTCAAGACTAAAGGGTAATTCGAGCCACATTCCCAACATAGAGGAATCGACCAGTCTGGCAGAAGATCCTAATTCTTTTCACGCCATCGCAGAAAGGATCAGAGAGGCCCTCACTATTTCGAATCCAGATGTTAATAAGGCACTATCCTTTCTTGATATACTTCAAGCCAACTACCTTGCTGCAGAAGTCACAGAGGTCTCACTAAATCAAGAGATTCAAAATTCTCATTCCTCAGCTAAGGCCACCAAAGGTATATCCAACTTGGTTCATCCGGCCCATTCTCCTGATAATCAATTCCCATCCGGTTTCCCATATCAACCTCCTTTAGTTCATCAATGTATCAAAGTAACACATCAACAGAGTTACCACCAAATCCGACAATCCTACTTTATCCAACCACTAACTCATCATCTAACCTTTCGGAGCTTCTAAACGAAACACTCCCACCAAGGGACTTTCATCCAACCAACATCAAGCCATTAAGAGGTAACGGTCTCGCAATGTCGTTCCTGTCACCATCCCACATAAAGAATTTTCAATCAAAATTGGAAGAGAATATCAATCTCAAATCCTCAATAAAAACAAAACTTCCAACAAAAAGATCTCCCAGCTGCATCCTTTACAATGTCCCAATTACTACAAAGGAAAAAGTTATCCAGGAAGCATTAAAGTCACAGCTCAATCTGTCAAGCCCATTGAAATTGAGATTCAGTTTCAAAGGCCACTCCACTACAACAACGAATTGGGTGTTTAAAACTTCAGCATCAACACTCAACACTATTCACCAAGTTCAGAAGATCCAGTTGGGTTGGTCAATGTATAAAATTACGGAATTAATCCACTTTAAAAAATGTAACTTTTGTCAGGCCTTTGGTCATACAACTAAAGACTGCCACCGCCAAATTCCTTCCTGCAGTAAATGCTCTGATCATCATCTAACATCAGACTGTCAATCTTCATCAATTTGTTGTATAAACTGTCTGGAGTCAAATATCTTCACAGGTTCAGAATATCCAACATTCCATTCTGCTAAAGACCGTTCCTGCCCTTTCTTCCAAGATGCAATAAATAATTATCGTGCAACAAGAGACTATTCTTAATGTTTGTTTTCAGTGACGTATGCAAAAAGTGAATTTTTATCCAATGTTATTCATTGTTATATATTATTTTAGTACTAGCCCAGATTTTTCCATGTTCCATTAATATTTCAAAATCCGTTTTAAGGGATCTTCCTTTAGTTTAGGAAAGTCATAAATTATATATACTCGGCTCAATTAGTATCAGTATATCATTCAGTACCTACGGTATTTTATACTTAACCTAATATACCTTCAATAATATTTAACAAACCATTTGGTCAGGTTACATTATATAAAATTGTATAAACCAGATGACAAAAAGCGGTTTCTTCTATCTGAAAGAGCCAATAACGGTGGCTATTATTGTATTAACTTCTTGAATTAAAATTAATACACATGTGGTATTCTGCTGATAAGAGTATCTCACCATGGTATTTCTCCCAAGTTTTTATATCACTTTACTATAAATTAATCAAGCTGGTTTAATAAACATAAAGTTTTCGTCAATTTCTTTAAGTGCCATTCTATGTAATATCAAAGTAAAACTCAAGTGCTTTTCTTTAAAAAGTAAAATAATTTTGTATTGTCACTTAATAAAACATATATCTCTTGTCTTCCCAATTCTAAGAACGGGTTTCAAATTTGTTGGAAACCTGCAACTAGCAACAGCTTGTAAATAATCTGTGAACTATTATTAATTTCAATCTAATTTTTATAACTGTTTATGAATATATATACTCACTGTAACCAATATTATTATCTTTGTTGTTCAAAATAAAGTTGCTCGGGGGACGGTCGCTGGTGCAGGGCGTTGTGCGCTCTGTGGGGGGGGGGGGTTGGTTGATCTCTTTTTCTACGGGCAGCCACCCAAACTGCGAAAAGAGGTCACAAGATATCAAAAGCGGGGCTGTCCTGTAGTGTCAATGTGCCAGAGTCAGCTATGTATACTTCCGGCACATTGAACAGAGTGTGCTGGAAGTATACATTGGAATACTACTGACTACTTCCACCTCTTCAGTCAATTCAACAACGTCAACAATTGTCCAAACGGACAATCTAAACATAGAAGAAACCACCTCCAAGGAACTACTGACAAGCGTCCATGAAATAATTACTGGAGGCACCATCTCAATTTCCAAAGAAGGAAGAACGATTTTCCGAGCACATCTCAACAAAGATTTGACAGCAATAGCGAACAAACTGGTGGACGCAATAGAGCGCAACCAAAACATTTCCAATTCCACAGTCAAGGAAACTGCAGATTCCAGAAGTAACAGAACAGTGGACGTTAGAGAGATTGGCATTCAATGCAATGAAAACTCTTCGTCTCCAGATCCAAGCGCCCAAAGTAAAAACGCTCCCACCAACGACACCGGAGCCGAAACCATCAAGTCATACTTAAAGGCGGCAAAACAGGGCCACAAGGAGAAGAAGGCCCTAATCGTGGTCCCGAATGACAGTGCATCAGGGAGCAATAAGGATATTGAGGCCATAATAAGAAAAGAACTCCCCCAAGAGATGGCAAATAAAATTAAGGGAAATATACAAAAGAGAGATAGCAGTCGAATGTCAAAGAGAGGAGGATGTAGGGCAATCAAAGAGTCAATCGAGAGCCACAATAACAATGTGTCGACAAGACCTCCAGGCAAACGACATCCAAGCCTTGTTATCTACGCTGTCCCGGAGGCAACTACTATTGAAGAGATACAAAAGACTGCTGAGACATACTCTGAAGAAGGCATGAGTCTTCTGCTCCAGGTCAAAATGAAAGGCCGCAAAGAAGAAAAAAGTCACATAGTGTTGGAAGCACCCAGCAAGTTCTTCCATACATTAAAGAAATCAAAAGAGTATCCATAAATTGGGCCCTGTATAACACACGGGAGTTCTATCATATGAAGAAATGTTCCACCTGCCAGAAGATCGGTCACACAGCATGGGCAAAGGAGTGTAAAAACAACTCCTTATGAAGAACCTGCGGTGGCAAACACCAATCTAACCAACGCAGAAAATACTACTACGAGTGAATAAACTGTGCAGAAAACAATGACGAAAATGGGGCATCCTTTGACACAAGGCATGCAACGAATAACGTCTCATGCTTCTGCAACGAGAAAGTAATTACGAATTTCGAAAAAGCGAGAGACTACTTACTTTCATGGCAAATAGCGTCTATAATATTCCTCCAACAAGCCTACCAATTCCTTTTAATGGATCATCTGACTTCAGTACGGCAGGCCTAAAACTCCTGCAGAGACCTGGCAAGAACCGACGCAACTATGCTGCAACTCCAAAAAAGCAGCAAGTTCTCTTAAGCCAGACATTATCCTAGCACAGGAGCAGTACTTGAATGCGGACAAAATCCAAGGCCTCCTAATCTCATGAATTTTCTTCTCCCCCTATAATAATAAGGCAGCAATAATCCTTCCACCTTCCATTCTCAAGCCTACCTTGATAGCAACCAGGAATAATGCAGTTGCAGTTAAAATACATTCAACCCATCCCATCACCATGAGCTTAGCTTACTCATCATTCACTCTACTCTGCAAGATCTCCGGAACATTCCTTCACTTCTACAAAAAGAAAGTATCTTCACCGGTGCATACTTAAAAGGCCATAACACTGTTTGGGGATACAGATGAAATGACACGAGAGGAGAAAATTTAATGAACTTCAACAACACCCAAGATTCTCTACCGACTTTCCTAAGACATAGCTCTGTTGGCTGGCCAGACCTCAAGTTGTGTTCCCTTCTCTTCTCCAGTACTCTCCGCATTGGGAAGTCATGGAGGATTTAACGAATGGTGACCATCGATACATCCTGAGATCAATTTACACCCCAATAGAAAATTATCATTACATAAGATACAAGACTCTGTACGCAATCACCATAAATTTCTAAAAACACTCCAAATAAATACCCAATCAATAATTTTTACTGTTGGATGTGTTAGCCAAAGTTGAAGCTATTGTATTTGAGATTACTTTTAAAGATGATATAGTTTGGCCGTTTACAAATGATGCAGAGATGGAATTCTAAATGGGTATACCAAACGCCTTTTTAATTTTGTGCCACAATTCGAGGCTACATATAGAGGATTTGATACTTTATACGAAGCTTTTCCATGAAGTTCTTCAAGTATACCGCTCTATGCGTCGGAAATCTGCGCGAAATCGCTTAAATGCCATTAAATTGACCGAAGTTCGGTACCTACTGAATTTACACCAGGCTTTACCTAGTCTCTTTTATGCCTGTTGGCATTCATTGTTCCACCATGGTCTATTTCATTTTTGAATTTTTTCTTTGAAGCGTGGTATGTAATCATTAGTTTCATCGATAATTGTTTTCGTGACTAATGAGACTGCGTCATCAATAGTATTATTTTCAACCATTTCGGATGTGATATTTGCCAAGAAGTAGAACTTACCGAGTTTCCGGCAACAAAAACATATGTTTGAGTAAGGTAAGAGGTGTAGTGCCCGGATCTTTTATCAGTTAAAATTATTGTGAAATTATCGCTATTGTGTAAATTATCGTCTATTGTCAAATCAAGAAAATGCTGAATGGATGGTGAACAAATGCCACGATCTAATACAAAAAATGTTCTCGTGGACTGATGAAAATATGTTGGCTGGTCGGATTTTATACGACAGAGATTTTGGTCTGTAAGAAGCTGTTGAATTTGAGAGCCACGGGAATTAGAATCTGGACTACCACAAAGAGGGCTGTGACCATTGAAATCACCAAGCAGTAAAATAGTTACCGGGAGCTGAGAAATCAGATTGTTTCAATGTTTTTGGTCTATCGGTTGATTTAAAAGTAGATATAAGTTGCAAATAGTTATAAAAGATTGTACTTGTATGCGTGCAGTAGCAGCTTGTAACCGAGTGTTTAAATTCATGTGCCGCAAGTAAAGCAACCCCTCCTGAAGCTCTGCCATTTATATTATTTTTAGTGAAGACTGTGTAATATTTATATGATCTTCATCTTTAAGACGGGCTGGTAATCATTTATTATACCTTTTAAATTAGTGTTTTTGTGCTTGATACCATGACAACTCCAAGAAATAAAGGAAGCCATGATTGCAAAAAAACCCCGAGGAAAAAAGAAGAAAACCACTTTTAAGAAGACTTAGAAGAAGGCGGAGGAGCATCATTGTAGTTGGTGGACATATCAGACAAATCATCCTCGTCAGGTGTATACACCTTTAAAGCTGGGTCACTTTCATTCTCCATAGAAACATTTTTAGGAAATTTCCACCAATTCTGTTTAATTAAAGCTTGTTTATTGAGTAAAGGAGAGTTCAGATTTCTTTTTTTTCTGTCAAAATTCTGGGCAGCTTTAGATTCTTTAACCTTTTTTCAGCTTTTTTTATCTGTTTGGAACCGTCCCTATTCTTAGATTTGCATGGCGTTTTTGATTTTACTGGTGATGCGACTTTGCTTGTGTATGTATCTTGAATGTTTTCCTTTCTTCCCATTGAGACCTTAATTTTATTCAGATCTGTAGTTCTAAAGAGAAAACCATATGCTAAATTAAATCTTTCTAGGTCTTTGCGTTTCTATGCTATTGTGTCCACATATGCAAGGATGCGCAGAATTTTTAGGCACAGGATTTCGTCCAAATTTGATTGAAACATAATATTTTGGTGCTCTGATAACATATCAAATTTCCTCTGTTTAGTAGCGTTTTTATGTTATTGTGTTTACAGATATACCGACAACACTGATGTCATTACAAATATGGTCTTTTCAGACTCGGGGCAATTTAACATGTATAGATTTGTCTAAAATTTCGAGGTGGAATTTCATGACGATTACAATGCTTTGTCTTTGTATCCTTCGCTTGAGAGAGTAAAATATATAAATAACTCTTTTACATTCTTAAACTCAATTCTTCACCTTCTGGTAATAACGCCCAGGGCACTTTCACTGCCTAGCTGACCCTAATTACGCCACTGAATTGTGCGGAGAGTAGATATTATTCTGACGCGGGTCCCTTAATCGCTGGGCCCTATTGTGAGCAATCGGTTCAATCGGCTAACGGCCGGCCCTGCGAAAAAGGACTCAAAAGCACTTCGTCGTATTGCGGTTGGCTTTTGCGATGAGATTCACAGTGAACTCCCGCAAAAAGTTTTTTACTTTAAATTTTAAGTTTTTTAATTAATTGCGTTAAGATATGTGTTGATTTCTTGAAATTTTCTAACATTTTAAACGCCTTTTCCTCGTTAACCACTTTTAAAATAATTTCACTTTCATTGCGAAATTTTATCAAATTTTTAGTCCTGTTTCAAATCATACATATCTTATGAATCCTTCAAAAAATTCAATTAGAATACCATAATCAGAAAGAAACGGATAATGAAATATCAAATTAAAAATTATTCTAACTAGTTTTTCGTACTTATAAATGTTATATATATATATATATATATATATATATATATATATATATATATATATATATATATATATATATATATATATATATATATATATATATATATATATATATATATATATATATATAAATTTATAATCGTTTTCTGATTGTGCATGTATTAGTCGCTGGTATGTTAATTATGATACGTTAATGCAAGATAGGTGCCCAAAGTTAAAATTTAGATTAATATATATAAATTATTAAGTCAATACTGGGTGCTGAAATATAAAACGCATCAAATACATAATTTTGCTGCTCTAAATTGAGTCAAGAACCTACCTTTTTCTGGCACCTGTAAAGATTATGAAATTATAGTGGAATTAGCTGAAAACCATAGTACATTATGCGTTGTGAAAACTGTAAGAGATATTAAAACATAATCAAATTTTAAATTTTTTATTTTACAATTTTTTAAATGAGAAAAATTACTGCCAAAATCATTCATTTAAGATAATGAAATTATAAAGAAGATGAACATAACTATCTATAAATGTGAAACCATTGAATAATATGAATAATGTAGCTACACAATATAACACACAAGCACTGCAGGCCTCAAGAGGCAAAAAGATACCATGAAAATACCGTTTTCAATTTTACTGGACACACACTCTTAACATGTATGAAGATTCTTTTGAAATACTTAATGTGTGATTTTTTTATTATCACTTGTATTTATTCTTGGCTTAGACAACCAAGTTTATCTTATTTCGAATTCAACCCGAAACACTTGCACAAGTAATTCGCATCACAGAATTTCGAAAAATCACCGTTGATTCTTGAACAACAGAAATGTTGATACAAAACACAGAACAAGCCTTGTAGTAATTATGCATGTGATTTAGCTGTAGTATAGATATATGCAAATTCTTCCAGCAGAACTTTCTTCACCATTGCAGTCATGATGAATACGAAGATTTCGATTGTAAGGCTTTTCACTCAGATCAGTATAGCTGTGCATGGTGGGATGAATATTTTGCTTCAATAACTGCGCCAGAATAACTTCATGCACCGTTGTAAAATCCACACTCCATTCACACATTTATTCTGGAGAACAATACGAAAAGATTACGAGAGTCATCATCAATGCGTGAGCACAAAGCAAAATATGTTCAGATTGCCTTATCTTGACACCGTTCAACACACCACTATTTTTATACTTGCACATTGACATGAAAAACTCTAACTCGAGAGACGAACCATTTCTTTTTAAATTTTTAAAGGAAAAAATAACTCAGGGGCAAGCCCCCAGAGGCCCAACGGCCCTGGAACCCGCAGCTGAAAAACACACCAACCACTCGTTAAGTCAAGCACAAAAGAATTCAAATTACATAAAGGAAAACGCTTCCAGTGAGACGCCAAAGCCAAATAACGCAAAAATTCATACGCGAACCAAGATGGCGAGTAAACAGTTCCGTTGAAAAATTTTGATTTATAAATTAATAAAGTTGAAACATTAATGGAAATGACATCAAAAGTTAAGACAATTAATATTTAAATCGATTACAAAGTAAATAATTAAGAAAAATTTAGATATTTAATGAAACTGCTAAAAATTACCGTTTAAAATTTCAAAAGTTCCAAGAAATGCCACACGAGATGAAAGAAACTTTGGTGGCGAAGATTTAAATACTTAAAAATACTGATAAAATTGAAAAATGATGTAGATGCAATTTTTGCAATCTAACAGCATGAATGGTTGTGTTTTAAACACGGTTTAATATTGGCTCTAATTATAGTTTATTACATTTTTATTTCCAAAATTTCCTTTTTTTGTTCTTATACCATTTTTGTTCACAATTAAATGCATTTCAAATTGTAGCAGAGATTTCAAATTAATATTTGAGAAGTAGCAGCTGATAACTGCATTCATTTATTGTTCTCTGAGCTTTATATCTGATTTACGAACTGAGAAACTTAAACTGGTAGAAAAATAATTTTAATGATAGAAACTAGTAGAATATTTTTGTAATTCATTTATCTTAAAAAATGTAATTAACTTTTGAAGAAATACACTAAAAGTAGAAAAAGAAATGGCTTATTAAAATTGGGTCATCTGTCTACAACCAACGCATCATTTAACACTAAACGTACCGGTGATTGATTTGATCAGTCACTTTTTTTTCTGTTAACAGTACCAACAAGTTGAATACCCCTTCTTCAAGATTATTGCTACATTTCACAATTCTTTTCTGCAAAAAGGGTCTGTCTCCCTTTGAAGTGTAATAAATTGACCTTTTGCATCCCAAACTGATAATCTTCAGGAATGATTTGAAACCTTCAGGTGGCAGGCATTCGAATTGCTAAGTTTAACGAATTCGTCAAGCCGAAAGAACAGCTCTTTTCCAAAACTGCCAGGGTTTGGACATATCTGCTGCGAATCGGGGAACGTCTAACTTAAGTTAGAAGAATAACTTTTTCATTTCATTTTTTTGTACTAGTCTTATTGTTACAAATTAAATCCTTAAGTTTCATGGGTTTCTCTTGACTACATATTTGTAAAAATCTTTTTTTTTCTGCCATTTCCGAGATAACTATTTCTGGTGTTGATCTGCATGTGAATATGATCTTTTTAAACTTTCCTATTTTAGTATTTACAATCGAGGGTGGATCTAGGAATCCGTTAAGGGGGCGTGTACTATAGAAAAAAACTTTCCGTGTTTTGAAATCTTGGAAATTAATAATAAATTAATTAAAATAATTATTAATTTCATTTAATTAATTAAGTTGCAATTGGTTAAATTTTAAATATTTACAGCGGCGGATCTTGGAGTCCAAAAATGATACTATGGAAAAATATTCTTTATATATCTCGTATTATTAACTTTCAAAAAATGCTTTAGAGTCAAATAAAATTGTTCTTTAAATTTCTTTTACCCAAAAAGTTTTGTCCTCTTTACAAGATTGCCAATTTATCTTGGACAATCTGCTCGAGTTTTTCTTGCGAAATATGTCAACCCAATCACAGTTCCCCAATTTGCTAGCCTATTTTCAATTCTAATTTTAATTGAAACTCTAACTTTTAAAAAGGACTCTGGTAATTCAAAGCTGCATGAATATCATTGTCCTTTTGACTTCATCCTTCGATTTTATAAGACCTTCCAGAGGTAAAAATCCTATAAAAATCTGGATTAAACCTTTACTCAGTACTGAAATAAAATAAAAACATCTAGGGGCAAAAATATCACTCCTCTTACAGTGCGTATCAAAAGCTGAAGCACAACAATAATCTTAAGATAAAATTATAAGTATTCATGCAGTTCACGCCCCACCCCCAAAAATCGAGGGCACCATAGACCTTCTTTGCCTATTTTTAAATTGGCCAAGAGAATGCGAGGATAAACTCACTACAATGTTAATAAAATCGAAAATGAAAATTGTGCTTTGTAAATTAATGTCCAAAGAAAGCAATTTTCAAATCATAAATCTAAGATTGGCAAAAACATGCGAGTGAAGCATTTGTCGAAAGAATAAAATTGGTTGGAATTTTATTTAAACAATAAAAATCATTGTTACATATTGTGTTTAAAATTAATTTTAAAAAATTCTATTAAAATTTTTAAAAAGTCGCATGACAATAAAATTAGTATAACCGAAAAATTCATTTTGAATTTTAAAGGGTGTGTAAATGATTTTTGTGCGATATTATGCTCCGAGGCTTTTGAGGGAAAAATTATTATTTCGTTTAATTTTAGTTAATTACAAATATGATTTAAATGCTGAATAGACCTCGCTCAGTGAGCTCATAAGAAGTAACGACCTCCGAATTCTGTAGCTCTAAGCTCAATGGTCCTACATCTCGCAGTTTACAGAAAGTATGCGAGCCTAAAAACAATATCATGTTTAAAAGCAAACACAAGACTAAAAAAACCGGTAAAGCAATGAAAATGAACAGCATTTTATTACAATCAATGCAATGAATGCTCAAATTATAATTAAGAACTAATTTTTAGAAATTTGTTAAATTTAGTAGTACATAAAAGTAATAAAGTTGGAATAATTAAGAAGATAATATTGATATAAAATATGAAAAATCTAAAACGAAGGATAATTTATACACTGTATTTTTAAGAAATGAAAAGAATGCGACTTTTGATTAAACATTGAAATTTGTATGATTTCCTCATATGTATTTGAAAATATTGTTGGGAAATCATACTTTAAAATATTTTTAAAAATTTGTTGAAATAAAATAATTTCAAAATCAAAATAATCATTCAAGAAATGAGATATAAAAAAGCAATGAAAACACTGGACAACAAAAAAAAAATTTTCATGTTGCTTGAGAAAGAAAGGGTTATACCTATGTACCTTTGTGCCCTGATTTCAAATCTGTTAAACGTTTTTTTCAGTCATCCATAGTTCTTGAGCGACGCAGTAACTCTTATTATATACATTAGGAAATCATATTCAGCTTGCAATACTTACACAGGCATATTAAAATTTTACAAACCTTCACTTTCTTGTGTACTTGGCCTATCGACTGTGTTTGGCTTGAGGAATATCCATTTTAAATGTCCAAAAATATTCTGCTAACATTTTGGGATTCTATTTCCCTTGGTAACGAGCTCCCATATTCGAGATAACCTGATGGAACTGTTCACCATGCTCGTCGCTTACTGATCCAAGGTTTTCAGGGTAGAATTCTAAGTGAGAGTGCAAGAAATGGATTTTCAACGACATGTTGCATCCCATGGTTTTGTAGACCTTTAAGCAAGGTATTGACGATTTGCCTTAGTTTTCCGCTTTGTGATTTCCGAAGAATTTTTTTTCTAACTCCTTAAACGATGTCCATACTGCGGCTTCCTTCTTAGTCAGTTTACTCTCAAACACCGGATCCTTCATTAGTTGTCTAAATTGAGGCCCAACAAATATGCCTTCCTTAATTTTTGTTTTGCTCACTTTTGGAAATTTCAGAAGTAAGTACTGAAATCCGCTTTCTCCACAGTCCATCGCTTTAACAAAATTCTTCATCAAACCTAATTTGATGTGCAGTGGGGACAAGAGACTTTTTTCTGAGGTAAATAGTGGTTCGTTCTCTTCATTCGTCACACTCTGTATGAGGAACTGTCCCATGGACCACACCTTCTTGATGTAGTGCTTTTTTCTGTCCCTACTGTCCCACTGGCACAGAAAGCAAAAAAAACTTGGTATAGCCTGCTTGCAATCCAACTAAGACGGCAAACACTTTCAAGTCGACGCGTATATGCCCAGAATGCTTGCTGTACTCAATACTGGACAACATATGCTTCAAGGTTTCGTATGTTTCTTTCATACGAACGGCTACATTCTACAGGAATCGAAGGGTGCTTTTTACCATTGTGTAACAGAACTGCTTTTAAGCTGACCTTTGAAGAGTTTATAAACAAACGCCATTCTTGAGGGTTATGTTGTGGTTCTAGAGTCTTAAACAACGAGTTAACATCATTACAAAATATTCCATCACCATCTTGGCAAAAGCTTCCACGTGCTGCCAAACAGAAGCATCTGTCCTTAGAAAATGACTCATGCATTGAATCGTATTTGCATTGCAAGATTCTCGATCCAAAAACGGCTGTTATAATTTTTGACATACAGACTTTTCTTTATGAAAATTATAATTGTAGGAGCATTTCAAACCCAAATATTATCTTCTTGCCCTGTAGTTAATTTTTACAGAAAGTATTTTTGACACGAGATCCGACATATTTCAATGGCATTTTCTATGTACTTGTAAGCAATTGCGAGTAGTGTTGCTGAAAAACAGTGTGTTATAGAGGTTTTCCGAGATTATATTCGGGTTCAGTGACCATAAAATCACCATTATCAGTTAAAATCTCAAAGGCAACAAAAAATATCTTGGCTACGACATTAATTGAAATAAAAGAAAGGAGTGGACAGAGGTTTTAGTGATAGTTCATGTTGCATAAAATTGGAGGGTGATAGACAAATTCTGATTGGTTTTTCGAATTCAGAGCGTGAAAGTACATAAGAATTAGGTAAAGTCATACGGGCAACAAAATGGTTGTTGTCCAGTGATAATTTGTACAATGTATTTTTAAGAAAGGAAAAGAATGCGACTTTTGATTAAACAATGAAATTTGTATGATTTTCCCTATATGTATTTTGAAATATTGTTGGGAAATCATATTTAATAATATTTCTAAAAATTTGTTGAAATAAAAAATTGCACAATCGAAATAAACATTCAACAAATGAACAAATATAAAAATTCAATGGAAAAATGCCGAGAGTTCTAATAAGGAGAAAATATGTGTTTAAACAAAAGTGAGGAGAGGAATAAGTGATATAAAACCCAAACGCAACGGATCCGCAATTAATGCTGCATTTCTAGGAGTGTTGTGGAAAAATATCAACGTTATATTTAAATGGTGAGTATATTTGCTAGTGGATAGTAGAGTATATATATATATATATTTATATAGATTTTAAAATGTTGTAAAAATTATTTGTGTGCTATAAATTTTCGAAGCTATAATAGGAAAACGACAAAATTTCGCTTCATTTATAACTAATTAAAGTCTTTTTGTTTTTAATAACGCTTTGAAGCACACCCTACAAAGTATGTTAACGCTGCGATGTAAAGCACCTAAAAGCACACAACACAATATTCGCATTTGTAAATAGGAGAGTTATATAGAGCAAAAATAAGTATTTGAACTAGTTATTCCACAGCATCAAAAAACTATACACGCATTTTCTTTCATTAAACTCGTCAGAAGTAACCTATCATTTTTGCAACAAACTGATCTTAAATCAGAAATACGATAAAAAATATTTATTTAAATTTTTCACATAAAATATTTTTAATTCTTTTAATGGCCGAAATTTTTTTAATTTAATTAAAAAATGATTAATGCAATAAATCAGATTAATTTTTGAAAAGTATAAAACTTCAATTCACTGAAATTCCTACCGTTTCACGCTAAGATTTTTAAAAACTTGGAATGAAACGGATTAAAATTTCACCAAAAAAGCGCGTACTTGCCAAATCTAGTAAACCCTACATTGCCATAACAACAGATTAAGCATAGTTACTGTTAGCGCCTCTAGATGGCAATACCGTCTATCACCATCTACAGGAGCTAACAGGAACCATTTTCTTTCCGGAATAGGTTAGAGGAGATAGGAAATGTGTCCTCCGGTTAACGCTACTCAGTAAAAACTTCACTGCCCGAACAGCTGAACAAGCATAGTTCCTGTTAGCGCCTCTAGACGTCGATACCGTCTATCGTCATCTACAGGCGCTAACAGGAACCATACTCGTTCCGGAATAGGTTAGAGAGGGAAGGAAATGTGTCCTCCTGTTAACGCTACCCGGAAATCATTAGAAGTAGATGGTGTGGAAATAGCCGATCCGGAGGACAGATTTATTCCATTTTGGTAGAAAGACGGCTTGCTGTATGGTTGCCTTCGAGAAAAACGTTTTCGCCAACAGATGGAGAATTCGTTTATTTGCCAAGAATGGGATGCATTTTTCTAATGTTGCATGCATTTGAGAATCGGTTCTCGCTTGGGATCGGGAATATCAGTTGCATAAGGAAGCTTGGCCTTATGCAGGCGCGTTCTTATTTAATAAATTGATAATAACCTTATATAAATTGATCACGTAAACACAAAATTAAATTTTACGATTCTTACTTTTTATTGGTATGCAATATAATTATATGAATGAAGTTTATTTGATTTTTTTATCCATGTTTCACTTTGTTTTTAATATTAAATCTTAATTAAGTTTCGGTGAAAGAAATATAATGACCAAATATCTTAAAAGAACTATGAAAATTATTTCAAATGCATTACATAAAACATTATAGTTTCACCAAAAAATTAGATTAAAATTTAATTAAATGTTGATAAAATTAGTAGATTAAGTAACCAAATTTCAATACACTTTCATAGGCAGTTTATTTAAAATATTATTTATTATTAAAAATTAAGCGATCAATTATTTTACTATTCATTTCATTTATTCTATTAAAACGATAAATACAACCCAAAAGTAAAATATGGCTATTTAGTGAATTAAAAGGAAGTATTGTGAATTTTGAAAAATTGCTTCTCTTTTCGATTACATGTATTGACTATTCCTAATTTTTCTTTATTTCTTATATGCAGAATATATTTATTTATATTAATCATAACTCCATCGTGCTAATAAATTTGTTCAAAAACTCAAAGTTCTACTTTCAAAATTATATATAACAGTAGTAACTTAAAATTCAGCTGGAATGTTATATTTAGTTAAAACAAACTAAAATTGTTTATGAATTTAATGTAGCATTCACAGTTTATTTATTCTAAATTAACATATTGAAATTATCAATTAATATTCTAAACAAATTACTTTTTCTTCAATATTTAAAAGTCATTTATTGAAAGGTTTACATTTTCCTCTAAAAATTATCCGCCTCAATAAATGTAAAATATAATATCATATCCCGTTTTAGTTTCATAGCAATTTGTCATGAAATGGCACAGTGATTTGTTTCTTGAACAAGAATAATTACTATAATACAATAAATGTGCTTCAGTTAACTAAAACACAGACAAAATGAAATATATTTGTTCCAATGTATAAATACAGTTTAAATGTTATTCAAACCTTTTCACAATCACACTTCCATACAACATTAAAAAACGTTTTATTCGTGAATAAAATTGGTTTTTAGTAAATGAAAGAAATCTCCATTAATTGCTTCAAAGAAAGTGTCGTGTTGAGTTTGTAATTCTCACTTATTTTATATTGATTTTATCAATTATTTTAAATTTTATTTTTGGATGGATGCAGTAATAAATCAGAATGAAAAAGTATCATTAAATGGAATTTTGAACCAAATAGTGCTAATTTATTTAAAATCTTGTATCAAACAATTAAAATTTTTAAAAAGCTTTCAACTATACATTGATAGTTTTTGCCTATAAGGTGTCACCAATAACTGTTAATGAGGAAGATTTTTGCAGTTATTTTTACAATTATTAGATTGGGTCAAGGTGGAGTAAAATGGGTAGTCAAAATATATGGCTTACAAAGCAACGGATTTTTAAACATATTTGTAGTTTTTTTAGTTGAGATATTATAGTTAGCTGTTCTGACTTCCATTCCTCAACTGATATTTTTTTCACTGCTTCTTGAAAATGAGTGTGGAACACATTAAACTGAAGTGAACTAGTTTATGCCATATGTTATGCTTTCTAACTTTCACTGCCAGGACCTTCTTATTATAAAGGTATAATATCTTCTTTTTGGACACTTCTGCTGCTGCTTCAACTTGCAGTTAAGGCAAAAATATCTTTTTTTAAAATCTTATATTTAGAAAATGGATATATAGTTAGGCTTAACATTCTGCATCTTGTGTAGGATAGGTACAGCATTATTTTTTCTTTAAATAAATTATTCATTTATTATAATTGAAAATTAATGAAACATAAATATTCCATATCATAACTAGTTTTAAAAAAATCCTGCACATAAAGGATCAGGAAAATTACAGTTTTCTCTCATGAAGAGGAGCGCATAATTGTTTAATCTTTAAAACTTATGGCAAGAGGTGGTTTTCAGAGGGATATAAAGTGTATAGTTAAAACCTAAAAGCAATTCCACACAAAATAACACTTTCTTTGACAGATGCCGAAAGTTTGCAACCAGATGTTTCTGTTCTCTCATGTATGCCTTCAGGTTTTCAGAACATGTCCTTGTCTCCATCCCAAGAGTATAGATCACAAAGCACAATTTCTTCAACATACAAAGATTTGAAATGAGCAAAAATATCACTATAAGCTTCAAATTTCCCAAATGCATGCATGAATAAATCAAAGCAAAAATGCAAATGTGTACAGACAAGTTTGGGTGAAATTTTAACAAGTGAAGATGTATTAAAAGGCTAAAAATTGAAAGAGAAAATAGCAATGTAATTTCCTAAAATACAACTGTGAGACTAAATCTAACAGTAGATGCCTGGGTAAAAGCATTATATTGAGGGAGAAAAGCAAGCCTGAATTCAATGGAAAATTTAAGGCTGTTGAAGGAGATACCAATGAAATGAAATATTTGAAAAATTTAAGATGGACAACATTTCTATCTGTAAATGACCCAAATTATATCAAAGATGATTCATTTAAAACAAATTTTGAATTAGCCACAATTTAATAACAGAGATCATTAATTTTTTGAGGAATAACAGATATACAGAAACATATGTTAGAGGAAAAACCCTATTTTATTTTTGCCGAATTTACTGTTTAATTTGTGCCTTTTTATATAAATTATTAAAAAAAAATTTTAATCTGACTTTTATTATATCACTGTACTGTAACAAATAATTTATTTTTCAACATTTGCTACTGTATCAGATTTGCATACCCATTTTCTCCTTTGTGAGGTAAAATGGGTACACAAAACATATGATTAAAAACTATCTCCCGGGAAACATATATATATCAAATTACTTAATTTTACGCTTAATATGTATAATCTATAGAAAAAAGGTTTAAAAAAGGAATATTTTGACAATGCTTTCTACCCTTTTCACCACACCTGACCCTATCCATGATAAGAATTTTTTGTAAAATAAATGCATGCCCAATGATACTATTGTTGGTACAAACAGTAACATTGAAGGAAAGTTGAATATCTTGAATTCCCATGAACACATGAATTAAATGCATTATTTAAATTACATTTCGCCTATAATCGTTTGAAGATTCAAGTTTATAAAATATTAGCTTGTGCAGGAACCCTCACTACTTAGCTTCTCTCAAAGAGATAATTAAATTCACCTCGCTTAAATGCCGATATCCTTCCGAATTTTAACGGGATTCAACTTGAATTTTTATATGAGTTGCTCTATATATCTGCTTTTGAAGTTATTAAAGGAAAAGTATGCTACATCTCGCATATGCGAAGTAAAAGTATTTAGTACAAATACTCATATTTCCCCTAATATTGAAAGTATTTACTTCAAATTTTAATACAATACTTCTATAACGTATTGTCGAGTGTTCTGTAAATTTCATACAAATTGAATGAAAACTTTGCATATTATAAGCAAAAAACATGCATGAAAATTTGGGATCGTTTAAAGAAACCTATATCTTCTAAATATCCATGCCATTTTTACGTATTGCATGTAAGCAAATGAGCTTATTAAACATAACCATTGATAAAATTGGCAGATCATTATCAACTTTCTGTGGAACGGGGTGAGCCGAAATCTCTTTTCGTCTTCATCCATTTCTGGTTGTTCCCCTAAATGCCCTCGCGACTGAATCTCCAGTGTAAAACGTATACGTCACACGATTCTCCATAACTGATTTCGAACCATAGTGTTCGTATTAATTGCAGATTTATCGCAATTTACGTAACGGTCCTTAATTTTAGCACACCATTGCATAAGCCATCAACATCCCTAGATATTAAATCACCCTTAGAAACTTGTAGGGAAATGCAAAAATCTGCACAAGATTCTTTTAGGACATTTTCGGACATATTCTGAAATTTACTTAGCAATTTAATTCAATTAGAATTAATGTGTTACATTAATTTAAAGAGTCTAACTTTTTCTGAATGCAATTCTAAGCAGAATCACAATTGTTAAGTAAAATTGAACTTTAAATAATAATTTTGGGTCTTCGGTCTTCTTTATCAGTGCATTCATGATCGAAAAGACGAACTTTCTGTGTCTTGTAAAGAGCAATTCTATATTAATATCAATATAAAAGAAATTCTATAATACATTGCTAGTGAAATGAATCGTTTCTTTTATGACTTCATTGAAAATAATGAATTAACACCCAGTTTAAGGTCTCAAAATTGTAATACGAGTGTTTCTTGCGGTATTGGTACTCCAAGAAATCATCTAGAAGCCAGTACAAAAGTGGTATTGGTTCCAAAATTTGAATTTTTAAATGTTGTAATAATCATTTTTGTGGGATAACACATTCTGAAGTTATCGAGAGAAAACGTTCGCATTTAGCTTAATTTTTAATAAATTGAAACTCTAGTGAAAAAAATTGAAAAATTGCTCAGAAGTGCACATTTCCAGCCACTAAATTATGTTTGTGCCACATTTGGCAGCTGTAGGGTCATAATGAACCATGTAGAGTGCCAACAGATAGACACAGTGCTTTTATTAGTTGTAGATCTTAACCTTGTTATAGCATTATAAAACGCGGAGCCGGATTATTAAATAGGCAAAGTAGGCATCTGTGTATGGGTCCCGCAACTTTGGTAGGTCCCGAAGCCTCGATTCTTTTGTTATACTTTCAGAGCAATTTAAAATTTAGAGCTTTTATTTAATTTACAAAAATACAGTGCATTCGAACATATTCAAAGTAAAATCAAGTATTGTTTAAATTTGGAACATTATTTTAATATATTCCGAATTAATTACCTTATAGTAAAGGGAATTTCGTATTTTCAAGCGAGGAGTTTCAGTATGGTGACGTCACAATATTCCCCCACTGATTCTTCAGCCTTTGTATTTCTCTGGCTCTGCGTTTCGACAAACGAATCACAAGGCAATAATATATGCATTTGTGAGTAGAGTAGTATCAAGAAATGAAACATAATATAAACACATTTACAGCTCTCATGAGCCGAACCCCATTCCCCCTCCATCAATTTACCTTTCGCCGCTGCCTTTGAAAAGCTTCCCCCAATTGCCTCAGGCATAGTCTATTGTGCATTTTTGTCATAGAAGCAATAAACTAGTCATTTGCAGAAAAAACTATAAACAGAACGAAATGCATTGAGAAGACATAGCCGGTCCCGACATGCCCCTGCGTAGAGTCTCGCATATCCGTCACTATCCCCTGACTGTATATTTGCAGAGCGAATTAAAGGGGACGTGAGTCTTACACAAACAAATGAACTTATGCCAAAAAGAAGGAAAAGTAAACACTCATACTGATACTGAAAAAAAGAAGAAAAAAATGAAAAGATAAAACATTTGCAAGTGCAAATACAAACAAATTTTACTGATAACAAGTTTCCAGCATTTCCATTCTAATAAACGGAAGAACGGATTTTACGGACAGAAAGTAGGTTGCCTGTTTTGTTCAAAGGAAGCCTTCAAAGAAAGGGGAAACGATAAAAATGCTATTGAAGAAGTGACACCTTTTGAGTGCTGAATGTGAGAAAATCTGTTTACTTCATTCACAGATACACATTCCTATCAAACATTTTGATTAAGTGAGGGGAAAAACCAAACTAAGATAAACTTGATACTTTAATTTTAAATAATGGGGGTAAAGAATGTTTCGAATAGGCAAAGAAGGCAACTGCTTAGGATCCCCAAGAGATTTGAGTATTTTTAAAATTATTTCTATGGTAATTTCTTTTCTTCTTTAGCTTTCAATTCCAAGTGCCGTGTACTTGATTTTATTCACGTAAAAAGCAAGCATATTTCAAATTTCAGAACATAAATCTTAGGACTTTTTTTCCATGCTTCCAAATTCCCTTGCTGAATCAGCGTCGTGCTTTTATCTTCCTTTTTTCATTAATTCAATAGCTCTCGCAAACATTGCATTAGAGTATTTAGTTTGTGTTAAAAATTTGACATTTTTTATCATTATATTTAAAATTACTTTTAACATAAAATTAATTTTTTATGCACGCAAGACATCGAAACAAATTTACTTAAATGTTATCCGCTAGTGAATGTTTTGTGATTTCAGTTAGTCACTTGCAAATTGATTATATAGAAATAAAATGATAATGAATAAAATATATCTGATGTTTAAAGTTGGGCAAAGGTGGCCCCTAAAGTTGCATTACCTATACGCCTCAATTGGCAGCGCCAGTTAATAGGGCTTAATTCTGCCCTGTGTAGCATGGTGATGTTTAAGCTGGATAGTCTGTCTTGCCTTCGTCTGACTTGATTATATCAGACGTTACATGCAGTGCATAACAATTTTTACATCACGAACTTTACAGGAAGAATGTCCTGGGCCTGATTAAGCCCTTAGGCAATGCAAGTTTTGGGGCCCTCTTTTTCCCTTTTAAACTCCCCAAACCAGATATTTTTTAAAGATTTTAATTTAATTTGTATATAAGCAGTTTTTATGTAACAAATATTACGGCAAATTGAAATGACAAAGCATCTATAATATAGCAGGTTTCAATATATATATAAGAGGCAAAACATAATAGAAAAAACAATAAAATAAAATAACAAGCATTCATATCAAATTCAAAAGAATATGAAAAACGAATTGAGAGTATATCCGAGTAAAGAAAATAGTGCTTTTATCGCGTTTCTGATTTCACGTTTTATACTCTTTCATTTTACGATTTATACTCTCTCTCTCTCTCTCTCTCTATATATATATATATATACATATATATATCTTTTTAATAAATTCTAAATAGTTAATAGTGGAAGTCTGCCAGAGCTGTAGACTTGTGAGTCATTCGCCAGTTGAAAAAATATTGGACGATACGGATCTGCAAATTAATTTGAAAATTTGAAAAAAAATCCTAAGCGAAATGTTCTGAAGTTGAAAAGATACTTGATTTTAATTAGAGTATTTACAAGCACTTTGCCTATTTTGTAATCCGGCCCTGAGAATGTCAGACTAAAGTCACTATAATGATAATAAAACCGAAAATGAAGATTGCGCTTTCGAAATTAATGTCCAGAGAAAGCAATTTTTAGATCATAACTTTAAGATTGGCAAAAACATAAGAGTGAAACATTTGATGAAAGAATAAAATTGGTAAGAATTTTATTAACACAATAAAATCATTGCTACATATCGTGTTTAAAATTAATTTTTAAAATTTTATTAAAATTTTTAAAAAAGTCGCATGACATTAAAATTCGCATTACCGAAAAGCGTATTTTGAATTTTAAAGGGTGTGAAAATGTATTTGTGCGATATTATGATCCGAGGTTAGTGAGGGAAAAATTATTATTTCGCTTAATTTTAGTTAATTAAAAATATGATTAAAATGTTGAAAAGCCCTCGCTTAGTGAGCGCATAAGAAGTAACGCCCTCCGAATTGGTAGCTCTGAACCCAACGGTCCAACATCTCGCAGTTTATAGAAAGTATGCCAGCCTAAAAACATTGTCGTGTTTAAAAGGAAACACATGACTAAAAAACCGGGAAAACAATGAAAATGAATAGCATTTTATTACAACAAAACAAAGAATGCTTAAATTATCATTAAGAACAAATTTTTAGAATTTTTTTTAATTGGTAGAACATAAAAGTAATAAAATTGGAATCATTAGGAAAATCTAATTGAGATCTAAATATGAAAAATAGAAAATGAGGATAATTTTTACATTGTATTTTTAAAAAAGGAAAAGAATGAGACTTTTAATTAAACAGTGAAACTAGCATGATTTTCCCGATATTTGTCTGAAAATATTGTAGGAAAATAATACAGGGTGTTCATTAATTATTGTCGGGGTTTCCGTACCACATAACTTTCGAATAAAAAATATTACGCAAAAACCGATTACGTATTCGTAAATTACAACTGAAAGAATTTTACGTGGCAACAATGCGATCTTAGCGCATTTGCAGTCTGGGGAATTATGACGTCATAAATAAAAATGGCGACCGAGTAAGAAAAAGCAATGTGTGTTTTGTGGTTTTTCGAAGCTAAATCAGTCATAACTACTCAACGTCGCTTCAGAACCACGTACAAGAAAGATCCTCCTTCGGATAATTCTATCAGACGCTGGTTAACACAATTTCAGGAAACTGGTAGCTTTCTACACCGAAAGGGAGCGGGAAGACCGAGCACTTCGCAGGAAAATGTTGATCGCTTCCAAGAAATGTTTACTCGCAGTCCACGAAAATCAACGAGACAAGCAGCTGTGCAGTTACATATGCCGCATACGACGATATGGAACGTTCTCCATAACCGCCTTCATCTTAATGCCTACAAAGTGCAAATTGTGCAAGCTTTACACCCGAATGATAAACCGCGTCGTTTTGAGTTCGCTGCACAAATTTTGACTCGAATGGAGGATGATGAAAATTACCTTCGGAAATGGTTCTTCAGTGACAAATCCACTTTTCATGTGTCAGGAAAAGTGAATAAACATAACTGTAGAATATGGGGCTCGGAGAAGCTTCACGATTATCGAGAATTGGAAAGAGATAGCCCAAAGGTCAATGTTTGGTGCGCTTTATCACATACTGAAGTTATTGGACCTTTCTTCTTTGCTGAAACAACAATAAACTCCGTGACATACCTTGACATGCTGGAGATGTATGCGGTTCCTCAGATGCAGCAACATCAGCCAGATGTGATATTTCAACAGGATGGTGCACCCCCACATTGGGGCATGATTGTACGTGACTTTTCAGAACGAGAACTTTCACGACATATGGTGTGGAAGAGGTGGACCAATCCCATGGCCTCCGAGATCACCACATATAACACCGCTGGACTTCTTTCTAAGGGGGTTTGTCAAGAACATTGTGTACAAGACCCCTGTGCCCTCCCTTGATGAACTGAAGCGCAGAATTGTTACTGCGATCCAAAATGTTACCCCACAAATGCTGGAGAACACTTGGAGGGAAATCGAATTTCGTCTCGATGAGTTGCGAGCCACGAAGCGCAGCCATGTGCAAATTCATTAATCTTTTTAATATCATTAATAAAATTCTTTGAGTTGTAATTTACGAATACGTAATCGGTTTTTGCGTAATATTTTTTATTCGAAAGTTATGAGGTACGGAAACCCCGACAAAAATTAATGAACACCCTGTATTTGAAAATATTTCTAAAAGTTTGTTGAAATAAAAAATTGCACAATCAAAATAGATATTCAACAGATGAACAAATGTAAAAAAAAGCAATGAAATAAAAATGCCGAGAGTTTTAATAAAGAGAAAATATGTGTATAAACAAAAGTGAGGGGATGAATAAATAATATAAAACACAAATGCAACGACTGCGCAATTAATTTTGAAATTCTAGGGTTGTGGAAAAATATCAATGTCAAATTTAAATGGAGATTATATTTTCTAGTGGATGGTGGATATATATGGGTTTAAAAATAATGTAAAAATCATTTTTGTAAGATAAAATTTTCCGAAGTTATAGCAGAAAAAAAAAAACCAAAATTTCGTTTCATTTATAACTAATTACGAAGATTTTTATTAAATATCGCTTTGAGGCACAACCTACAAAATATGTTAATGCTACGCTGTAGAGCGCCTAGAAGCAGACAGCGCACATGTTCGTATTTGTCAAGGGTAGATTTATATAGAGCAAAAATAAGCATTTGATCGAGTTATTCCACAGCATCAACAAACTATCCACGTATTTTCTTTCATTAAACTCGTCAGAAGTAACATCATTTTTACAAACAAATGTATCTTAAACTAGAAATATGAATAAAAAAATATTTTTTTAAATTTTACACCAAAAATAATTTTATTCACCAAAAATATTTTTATTGCTGTTTACTGCTGAAAACTTTTTCATTTACATAAAAAATGATTAAGGAAATAAATGAGATTAATTTCTGAAAGAGTTTAATAATTAAATTGGCAGAGGAAAGAAGGCTTCACTGAAATTCTTGGCGTTACATGCTAGAATTTTTTAAAAAATTGGAATGGAAAGAAATAGTTTCACCAAGAAAGTGCGTACTTGCCAAATCTAGTAAAACCAAGGTTCGCCGAATAGCTGAACAAGCATAGTTCCTGTTAGCGCATATAGACGGCGATACCGTCACTAGCCATCTACAGCCAGTAACATGAACCATACTCGTTCCGGAATAGGTTAGAGGGGGAAGGAAATGTGTCCTCCGGTTAACGCTACCCGGTTTTACTAGATTTGGCAAATACGCGCTTTTTTGGTAACATTCTCTTCCTTTTCATTCCAGTTTTTTTAAAACTCTTAGCATGAAAAGGCAGGAATTTCAGTGAATTGAAGCTTTACAATTTTTCAGATATTATTCTGATTTATTTCATTAATCATTTTTTATTTAAATTAAAATGTTTTCAGATATTAAAAGAAATAAAATTATTTTATGTGTAGAATTTAAAAAAAAATTTTTTTTAAATCGTATTTCTGATTTAATATACAGTTTGTCGAAAAATTATAGATTATTTCTGACGAGTTCAATGAAACAAAATACGTGCATAGTTTATTGATGCTGTGGAATAACCAGTTCAAATGCTTATTTTTGCTCTATATAAATCTACTATTTACAAATGCGAATATTGTGTTCTGTGCTTGTTGGTGCTCCACAGCGCAGCACTAACATACTTTGTAGGGTATGCTTCAAAGCGTTATTAAAAAAAAATCTAATTATTTATAAATGAAGCGAAATTTTGGCGTTTTTCTGTTATAGCATAGGAAAATATATAGTACAAAAATATTTTTTACAACATTTTAAAATCTATATATATATATATATATATATATATATACTCTACTAGAAAAATATACACTCCATTTAAATTTAACATTGATATTTTTCCGCAACACTCCTAGAATTGCAGCATTAATTGTGGAGTCGTTGCGTTTGTGTTTATATTATTTATTCCTCCCCTCACCTTTGTTTAAACACCTAATTTAACCTTATTAGAACTCTCGGCATTTTTTCATTGCTTTTTTATATCTCATTTCTTGAATGATTATTTTGATTTTAAAATTATTTTATTTCAACAAATTTTTAAAAATATTTTAAAGTATGATTTCCCAACAATATTTTCAAATACATATGAGGAAATCATACAAATTTCAATGTTTAATCAAAAGTCGCATTCTTTTCATTTCTTAAAAATACAGTGTATAAATTATCCTTCGTTTTAGATTTTTCATATTTTATATCAATATTATCTTCTTAATTATTCCAACTTTATTACTTTTATGTACTACTAAATTTAACAAATTTCTAAAAATTAGTTCTTAATTATAATTTGAGCATTCATTGCATTGATTGTAATAAAATGCTGTTCATTTTCATTGCTTTACCGGTTTTTTTAGTCCTGTGTTTGCTTTTAAACATGATATTGTTTTTAGTCTCGCATACTTCTGTAAACTGCGAGATGTACGACCATTGAGCTTAGAGCTACGGAATTCGGAGGTCGTTACTTCTTATGAGCTAACTGAGCGAGGTCTTTTCAACATTTAAATCATATTTTTAATTAACTAAAATTAAACGAAATAATAATTTTTCCCTGAAAAGCCTCGGAGCATAATATCGCACAAAAATCATTTACACACCCTTTAAAATTCAAAATGCACTTTTCGGTTATACTAATTTTATTGTCATGCGACTTTTTAAAAATTTTAATAGAATTTTTCAAAATTAATTTTAAACACAATATGTAACAATTTTTTTTATTGTTTAAATAAAATTCCAACCAATTTTATTGTTTCGAAAATGCTTCACTCACATGTTTTTGACAATCTTAGATTTATGATTTGAAAATTGCTTTCTTTGGACATTAATTTACAAAGCACAATTTTCATTCTCGATTTTATTAACATTGTAGTGAGTTTATCCTCGCATTCTCTTGGCCAATTTAAAAATAGGAAAAGAAGGTCTATGGCGCCCTCGATTTTTGGGGGTGGGGCGAGAACTGCATGAATACTTATAATTTTATTTTAAGATTATTGTTGTGCTTCAGCTTTTGATACGCATCGTAAGACGAGTGATGTTTTTGCCCATAGATGTTTATTTTATTTCAGTACTGAGTAAAGTTTTAATCCAGATTTTTTTAGGATTTTTACCTCTGGAAGGTCTTATAAAATCGAAGAATGAAGTCAAAAGGACAATGATATTCATGCAGATTTGAAGTATGACAATCTTTTTAGAAAGTCAGAGTTTCAATTAAAATTAGAATTGAAAATATGGCAAGCGATATACCATATTCTTTTGTTATATTAAGATGTTACTTACTTGACTGAGCCATATCCACAAAACCGCTTGTGACTAAATTAATTTATTAAAAACTTATAAGCTTCTTTAAAAAATTTAAAGGGATCTGAAAATGTAAACAAACATATAAAGGAACAGGAAGCGCGATTTGTTTTACATTTTATTTTATTTTAGAATTAATTGTTTTGCGTTTTAGCTTTCGCCAATTTTAACTGTAAATGTTAACTGCTGTTTTCCGTATTTGTTGACTTTTTTACCTCGTGCTTTTTACGAATTGTCGTGTTAATATTCGCTATCATCATATGTGAGAACCGTTTGCTCTGATATCCCCTGAAATTATTTTTTGCTGCAAAACCCTGGTAAGTAATAATACTTTATTCTTTGTGTGTTTTTTAATAATAAACTGTTATTGTCAACTAATTCAACAATTCATATGTCATTATGAGTTGTGGTCTTCCCTTCTCTGCAATACAAAATGTGATGAATGCAATATGTGTTCTTTGGATTTTACATCTAATTGTACTTATGGCTTTACATCAAAAATAGAACTAAAATGCAAAAAATAAGATACAATATTTAATTCTATGTTTTTCATCCCTCGTGATAATGTGGACAAATGCTTTGAAGCAAATAAATAGCTTGTTGAAACTTTTTTGAAAATTGGGAAAGGTCACACAGCATCGGAAGTTTTTCCTTGGCTATTGGCATTCATGCAATGAATAAAAAAAATTTCAAAATATTTACATAAATTGTATGAGGAGAATCACATTTACAAAGATGACATTCTACAAGTGTCTTGCAGAATCATTCGCTAAAAACATGATTTATTATCACCATCTGACAAAAATGATGATATTATTGATATCACAATCTCGTATGATGGCACGTGGCAGAAACATGGACATACGTCACTATATGGAATTGGTATTGTTGTCGATATTTTGACTGGTATCGTCATTGATAACGAGATACTTTCGAAATATTGTCCTGAATGCACTACTGCAAAAAGGGATATTGGAGAACACAGCGCTGATTGGAGAACACAGCGCTACAAACCCCGCAGGCCAGAATGCAGCGAAAATTATGTGGGATCATCAAATTTCATAGAAGTTAAAGCTGTAGAAATTTTATGGAAGAGATCGGTTAAACACTGGTATGTGATAGACGAGTATTCTGTCAGATGGCGATTCTAAGACATGCCAACATTTATTAGAATTAGATTTATTTGGTGACAGTATGAAAATTACTAAAGATTAATGTCTAAATCATGTGGCAAACAGATTTCGGACAGGAAAATTTTAATTTACTTTTGTTGGGAATAAATAATTATTTATATTAATTTAGAAAACACGCGTGCTTGAAATTTTAACGCGTCAATTTAAAGTGAAAAATATAACATAAATTTGTCTATAGTTTAATAAAATGATATAAAGAGAGCAAGTATCAAAGGTAAGTGTACACATATATTTAATATGTATTTTTCTCAAAACTATATTTTTTCAGATTTACACGTCTTTAAAATGCTCCATACGTCTTAATTTTATAGTAAATCGTATGAAATTTTTAGTATCCTGATACATATTAAAATATATCTTGGTACCCATTATGTAGTTAAAAATCAGTTTATTTTGAAAAAATTTAAAGTTGTCCTGATTTTTCTTAGCAACAGAAAAATCTGTTGTTTTAAATTAGCTAAATTCTTGTGGTTTGCTGAACGGAGTAATGAAATACTGTATTGCACATACCCCCCTCCCCATTCATATGAGTGAAATTTCTATGTGTGGTATTTTTTCTATGTGAAACACTGCAACAGCTTCAGAAGTGTTTTGACTTCCTTTGTAGCATTAGAAGAAAGAGAAAGCATCGTATTCTTTAACCCTTCAACCGGCTGGAACGTAGAAAGTCGCTCTCTGATGACTATTCTAAAACCGGCTCCGACGTAGAAAGTTGCTCTCTGTTTATTACGCGAAAACCGGCTCCGACGTAGAAAGTTGCTCTCTGTTTATTACGCGGAAACCGGCTCCGACGTAGGAAATCGCTAGTGCTTTTCCCCTCGCTCATAATAAGCGAAGCGAGTCAGCTGCTTGTGAAGGTCGTTTTGTGGTTTTCACTGGCAATTAGAATTTGGGTGGTCTCTTTTGGGGGAATAAACTTTTGAGGGAGAGGAATAACGTTATTCCTGAAGCCAAAGTTATCAGGATAGCTTTGTGATGGTGAACAGTAAACTTTATCATTGATTTAAATATTTGGATGTTTCACTGCAATTTTAATATCGATCAAAAAACTAATGAAATTGTTAAAACTGGTGTAAATTTTCCTGAAAACAGGAAACTCTCTCATGTTTACAGCGATCATTAACAATTATTTGTTATTTTTTCACATGACAGGGTTTGAATTTTCTAAACTTGCTTGATGAAATATGAAAAAAGTGTGTATAAACTTTTAAAAGTGCTTTTGTTAAAGTGCAATAAAAACTAAAGACTAATTTTTTTCTATTTGCAAGTTTTTTTTAACTTTCCTTTTTTTCTAATTAATAAAAGCGCGGCAAATATTAATATAAATAAAAGTCATTGTATGTATGTTCCATATCTCCTTCTAAACCACTTGACAAACTTTGACAACTTATTATTTAAGACAAGAGGAAGATTACTGTCAACTTTTCAAAGAGCAAAAGTTACTTAAACATGCGAATAATTAATAACTGACCGAAATTTTGCCATTTTCCCGCATTAACTTCTGAACAATTTATCCCCTATGAGATATATTTTATTCCATTTTAAAGTTCAAAATTTCTACCTCTCAGTGATACCAACTTTGTTTCTGTGGCAGTTTTCCTTGAAATTTTATTAATTTTTCAAAAGTTAATTAAAAAATAATTGAATAGATGCAGATCATTTTTAAATAAGCAAATTTATAGAAATTTCGTTTCTAGGCAACGGTGTAACTTCGAAATACTTAACCTTTATTTTTTACGCACAAAAAATTAAAAATTAAGCGAATTTTTGTCGTTTTCAGAAGATATCTTCCCAAAATATGAACTCACAAAAAATATTTTTACTCAATTTTTATGTCAAAAAAATTAGCTTTTCAGTGACACAAATTTCATTTCTGTTTAATTTATTTTTTCACTTTTTAATAAATTTGTCAAGATTAATAATTACACACAATTTTCAATAATATTTTTTATTGTTAAATAACAAGAATACATACGAAGAACTGTTCCCAGAACTTATAAACTGAATTCTGAAAGAACACTAAAAGAAAAGTTTTAAAGAAGACAATTCACAGAGTTGATTAAAAAATTTTTATGAGGAACAACTATTGATTTAGTTTATTTTCATTCATTTTAATTATCAAAAATTTTCTATTTAAATTTTTGTCCCGAAACGTCTATTAAAACCTTATAATCCCTTACCATTTGTGAAAAAATGAAGTACTCTTATAACAAATATTAATGCCTTATAGAAAAAATTAGCTACCGGCAATTTTTAAAAATCGTCTGGTCTAATTGATATGGACGAGTTTTCTGGTTTCTTTACTTACCTTAAATACCTTGACTTTATCTGCTTGTATGTTCGACTTCCACTTTGAATATTCCACTGACTTCCGAAATACAGGCAATTAAATGTAAACAAACAAAGCAGAAAACTCGTCCATTCGCATTTTAATTAAAAAACGTTTAAGATGATAAAAGAATTTTGTACATTACAGTATTTTATAATACAAATGTATTTTTCACCTTAAAATATTAGACTTGAAAGCATTTTAATTCCGAGCAACGCTGGGTATATCATTTAGTATCTTAACATAAATAAAAGTCATTGTGGTTATTTAAAACTCTAATTCGGAGGGAACTTTTTCCTCCCAGCCCCTTTAAAACCTAAGGTTTTAGAGAGGATGGTACATTGAAATGGACCCTTCCATTGTGCGAGGTCTTCACTCCACCATCACACTCCCCGCTATTCAAGGTAATAAAGCTGTCAGCGTACTACTTTGATTGATACCTCGCGGTTTTTCCTCGACGGTCGAACGGCAACTTACTCAGGACCAGAGAAATACACTACTATCAGTTGTAATCGGCTTTCTTTCATAAAAGAGTATTTCTTCGTTCCTTTGTCAAAAACTACAAACGAGATACTGAAAATTGTCATTGATAGCGTGCGAACATCTGTGCTTATTTCTAAATTCTTTCAACTTGCTCTCCAAATTGATGATCTCAGCAGTTGTATAACAAACATATTGCATTATATTGGCGAAACAATCAATGTGCGGAAATTTTGGCTCTACGCGGGCAAGGTTCTCGTCGAAACCCCCTCAATAATTTGCAATAAGCTTGAGAACTTTGTTCTGATTTTTTCGGTTTCGTTAATTTTGCAAATAAAAGAGCATACAGAAAAAAAAATTAAAGTTTTGACCTGGTAACTAATCCCATTTTCGAGAAATTGATTTAAAAAAAAAATTGATTTTTTTTTTCCTTTGGGAAATTTTTTTTTTATTCCTCTATAAAGCCATGGAAAAGAGGACTAGAACTATTGTTGCCTTAAGTTGGCTTTATTGAATATCGGAAAGAGTATTTTCATCAAATAAATTACCATAAAGTGGCAATTTGCTTACGTTACAAATTCTTAAACAGGTGGTTTGCTGTAGAAACCTGAGCCATCTTATCCAATGGACTGTAGCCCAGGGGCGCCATTGATCCAAAGGCGCCTAAAAATTTACTATATTGATTTATTTTAATTTTGAGTGAAAAAATTAATTATAATTTTAAATATATTAAAAGTAAAACTATGGTTAGCGCTTGTAACTAGAGCCATATATTTTGTAATATTGCTTAAACATTTATATCATTTCAAAAAATATTCATAAAGAGTCAATCAGTGCACAAATTATAAACTATGATTGTAATAGAAGTAACATGCATTACAGAAGCCCTCTTGCAAAATCTTCTTTTGAAAAGACAAAGGTCAATAAAATTGAAAAGCCATAATCGGAGAACAGGTGACTTTTTTTTTTTTTTTGTTCCGCAGTTACTCTATTAGGTAGACATTTTCGTTGGAATATAGGCTTTAAAATTCTTGGTTATGGTTCTGACGGGGCGCCAAATTACTTTTTCCTAGTGCATTTTCCTCACCTTTTCTTAGAGAGCCTTGGTCGAAACCACACCCCTTGTGAGGGTTAAAATCGGATAACTGGTTTTCTAGTGTCAAACTTTCTAAAAAAGTTTTAAGAGATTTAAAATAATTTGTGTCTATGTAATTCCTTTAAATAAACGGAGATTGCTCAAATAACTTTTACTACATAAGAATCGAGAAATTAAGTCTTAGAGATTTGGTTTTCAATCTGACGCTAAATGTATTTCATAATTATTTACAATGCATTTTTCAGTTTCTATACGAAGTGACAGGCTATAACAAACAAAAAAGGAGAAATTGTTAGATTTTATGGTATGACAAACAAAAGTCGATGTTCTGAATTCGTTATGCTGGAAAAATGATGTCTCAAGAAATACCTGTCATCGGATTATGTTTTATACTTTTACAATGTTCAAAACAACTCTTTAATTAATCCCTTGTAATTTTTAAACGCAAAAATATGGCTAAGGATATAAAAATAATTTATGCCATCGAAAATCTCCGTTGGATGCTTATTATAATACAGATTATATGCAGTGCCGCCCAATGCCCGCCTTCCAGTGGAAATAAAAGAACTTTATTTTTAGAATCAACGCACAGGACCAAAAAATAACAAGAAAGATTATGGGAGAAGCAGGTACGAAACTAATAAAAAATATTGTCAAAAATGATATAATTGGGCCTGTGATGAGCATTTAAATGAAGTATAGGTAAATTGCTATGATTTTTCACTACTTATTAGTAATTTTTTATGAAAATATTTAAAATAGTCACCTAAACTTATTTTTTCACTTTTTTGGATTTCTCAGGTGTTTATTATTTAACTTTTAACTGATATATTTTTTCTTGGAAAAAATATTGGTAGAAAACAAAAGAAAAAATAGGGATATAATATGTTCCGCCAGGTACATCAACTAGTTTTACTGAAATTCGCATCAAGTCTATAAGTAAAATAAGAAACTGATATTGGAAATATTTAAACGTTAAAACAGAAAATATTAATTTTGATCAAAAGAAGTTACGCATGTACGCGGAATTTTTAGCATAACGTTAATTAGTTTAAAAGTGTTAAATTTAGTTTAAAAATCTTATTATCTCGCATCTTCCTTGATTATTTAGAAAGAATTTTTTTTAAACGCAACATATGGTGTTTTATCTACCATAGACAAGACTATTTTCTCAATATCTTAAAAGCTTAAAAATGAAATGAAAAACACGAATCTTCTTGAAGCAGAAAATTATACAAAATTTTTATTTTATTATTGGGGACAACAAATTCATTTTACATTCTCTAACTGAATGCAGAATTTGTATTATTATCGTATTATTAAGTAATAAAATTATAATATATTTTAATCAGAGGCAGATACAAAATATGTTAGTAAAAACTTAATACTAAAAAAAATGAAAGAAACTGAAGTAAAATTCTTTGATTGAAAGCAGAATGAATTATTGTTTTCGAAATGCATTTAGATGAGTGATATTTCTCTAAATCATTTATGAAACAAATTTTCTCTATATTTATTAAAAATAAGAATATGAAAAATTCTACTCTCTCTAAAAGCTTCAGACTGAAACGGAATCGTTTTCAAATCGACGAGTAAGTTCTTAGTTGAAAAGCCACAAGACAACAATTACTATCAGTAGACTGATTTATGAGTTTGAATGGTCCTACCCCTCCTGTTATGCCAAGGGGCAGTGGGGAAGATGATACCCTGCTGTTATACGGAACAATAGGCAGAGGGGGAAGGAAAACTTGCTCTGCCGTTCTTCACGGCGTCTGTGAATAAATCTTGGAGCAATTTGCGTGCACCATCTAGCTACAGAGGGTCCGTTTTCGAAGCATTCAGCTGAAATATTTGAGCCGTTCAATGGGTTAAAAACGGACGTTTCTGGTAGGGTTGTGACAACGGCAATAGATGGTGATGGATTACTTCCTTTAAAGAGGTAGACACATACTTCGGTTCCTCACAAATGGACCTTTCTTCGTGTTGGGACAACAGATGGATAGACTTTTGTAATCAATGTTATGCTGCCCTGCGGGTGGTGGCGACTTGACCCAGCTGGAACTGCTGCAGTGTCATTAATTTTACGTTTCTTTATTCCTCTGGTGACAAACAGATAATTACCTAGGGGTTAGCTCGACCAAATGGGAGGATAAAAAATAGAGGTGACGGACCTGTAGCGAGATAAGTATGGGCGTGCATTTGTCTGACCTATCCAATGAGGGATGATTTTGAAGGCGTGGATATTTTTTCTGGAAAGAGGACTTGAAAATATAAGGTGAGAAAGTGGGAGGAAAGAAAAAAGAAGAGAAGAGACGAAAAAAGGTGGAGTATTAGCAACGAGGAGCCCCTTCTTCAACGATTGGAATAGCTTGCCGATGACGCGAGAAAAAATTCACTAAGACCTCATGACGGTTAGCGTGTTACGGAAATAATAGAGACTTTCACGATTGTGTTAGATGTGCCCGAGGCTGTTTAGGAAAGTCAAATAGATCTCAAGCGGAGGAAAAGTGTGGGATGGCAACAGTATCACACGTTCCAATCCTAGGTGTTAGCAGAAATTAATAACGTTCCAGGGCTGTGTTTAGTGGTAGCTCCTTCAAGTGTGACAGCGTTCTGGAACCAGTACAGCGATCTGAAATCCTTGTCTCCGAATCATTACAAATTGGCGAAACCACATCTGTTCACATGTCCCAGGGGGACGTTACCAGAGGCGGTTCATCCAAGATAAGTTTTTTTCATTATAAACTTTTCCTTTTGTCTCTCATATGGCCAAGTAGTAAAAAATAATTCTTGCTTATAGAATGTTATGCAGTGATTCAGACTTTGGTGGTGGGTTTATTTAGATTGCATTGAACTTTTATTAAGAGATGTTTTCACAAAATTAATAACCCATCCAAAATTGAGTAAATGCTAAATCCAGGATCGAGAAACATATGTTCGTTTAAATATGTTATATTTCTGTATTGCTCACTGGCGAAAAGCTTGATATTGTAAAAATTAGAAAAAAATTAGATTGTAAATGATCTTAATTGAAAACTGTAAGATTAAGGCTTTGAAACTAGTTTTAAATATTTAGGTGATCACCTAGGATGAGGAACTTCCTTATGATAATCATGTTAATCGTAAAAAATTCTTGTCTGGTAAAATTTAAGTCAGAACTAGATGGCCATGCGCTTGCGTTTTATTACGATATATGCAATTATATGCCAAGATTAATGCAATTAAGCTTCTAATAATTAATTATAGTCAAGAAGTATAGTTGTGTATTTTGTTATAATCAAGATGTGTAATAAAAATGGTTAGTATACCTTATTTTGTGTCCTGGATCATTAATAACTTTTTGCTAGCTTCTCAATTGGTATTTTAAGAGAGACTGGAATGAATCTGTGTTATTGGTATGATGTTAATTGCCTTGATTAGCAAATATTTAAGGAACTAAAATTCTAGTATATTTCAGTTACTGGCCACTATACGATCGAACGATATGCTTAAGATAAAACATTAACTTTTAACTTGTGAAATTTGATTGCTTAAATTTAAGTCAATAATAATAATTAACAACAAACACAACAAAATTTTGATGAAAATTAATTAAAAATATTTCCTATAAATTAACTATTCAATGAAATAGGAAAATAATATCCCGTTGTGTTGGAAATTGCACTTATGAGTAATAATAATGTAAAATGAAACGAAAAAAGTAAAAAACTTGGTTCGCATGGAACGTTTTAAAAAATTTAAAAAAATATATATTTTTTAAATTTTAAGAAGTTTTTGTGTTAAATTAAAATATATATATATATTCCATATAGTAATGATTCAATAGATATGTGCACAAAATTTCAGAACTCTAAGTCATTAATTAAGTAAAAAGCTATATAGTGTCTACAGTCCCCTTAAACTGAAGTCATTTCGTTTCGTTGATAATACAGATGGTACATGTTTGTTTATAAATAGTGTTCTACAATATTTTAATCTTATGAATAGAGTAAGTAAATGTTAGGATTTTAAAGTACGGAAATAAATGTAATTTGCTGGAGGAAATTCAGATGACATTATCTGATTGAAAAAATTGCATACGAGTGATATTTATGGCGATCGAACAATATTTGGAGATAACTTTTTTATTTTCTCGTACACGAAATATACAAGAAAAAGCATTGTAACAGTGAAATGATAGAACTGGGAATTTTTGTGAATCTTCCGGTTTTGGACCATCTTGACTAAGAAAAATCCACTTTTGGAATTAGGTCCGCCTGTCTGTGAACGCTATGGCGGAAAAATTGTATAAGTTGCAGGGATGAAATTGTATATGTTTCGTTTACATCAAAATTGTCGGTTTGTATCAAGTTTTGGGAAAAAAAAATCCGTCCAAGGAAAGTTTTTCTGCCTGTCTGCCCGATCACTACTCTTATAGTCCAGTCAGCGAAGGCCAAAAATCGACGAATAGAAAAAAAGTTGTAGCTTCAAAATTTGGCACAGTTGTTGGGGTAGTGTCCTAAACGACATACTAAAAGTATCCGCCGGTGTGGGGTGCGCGGGGGAAAAAGAGGGGTTTAAAGTGGGCGTGTTCAATTTTTCTTAAATATGACAAAAAGTATGGGTTCTATGAAAACCACAGAATTACACAATTAAACAACATTCTCAATTCCCTATAAAAACTGTCCTACATTGTTTTTGTTGCATCAATAGTTAAGAAGAAACAGGGGTATTTAAAAGTTAATATTTCTAAAATTCCTTATTGTAATGGTAAAATCGATTAAAAGGCGCTAAATTAAAAACCCTCATAAAAAGGTCATGCCTATATAATAATTATACAAGGGTAGTATTGTATGTGTAGGAGCAGGTGGGTGACAAACCAATTATATGACAATTATGCTCCCTTCCTCCCCTCACATCCATTCCCCTTCACAAGTTTCCTTCTACTCGTAGTGCAGTCAACGAATTGTAAATTTAAGAAATGGTGTAGTTTTAAACTTTGGCAAGGTTGTTGGAGAAAGTGCCCTAAACAACATACTAAAAGTCCCCGCTGGTGAAGGGTGAGCAAGGGATACAGGGGGGTTGAAAGAGGGGATTTCTCAGTTTTTCTTAAATATCTCGAAAACTATGGATCATAGCGGAAAAAACTTAGGTATAAAATTAAACTACATTAAATTTCCTAAAAAAATTATTGCTACAAATTGTTATTCATTGGATGAATAGTTTAGAATATTATAACAGTTTTAAAAAGTACATAATTACAATAAGTGGTTGAAAATATTAGTTTTAATATTATAGAAGAAAGTTTTTATTTAAAAATGGCGGCTATCTATTACAATATATCTATAACATGTTATAACTTTCTATAACATAATAATATTATATATATATATATATATATATATATATATATATCAAAATTAACATATAAACACAAAATAAAAACTCAAAAACAGTAAAAAAGGACAAAATGGCTAAATAGACAAAAACCAGAAAAAACCAAAAAAAATGAAAAATATCATAGCGAGCCGCTCGTCAGGAAGAGAAGCTCGCTCATGATATTAATTTGTGCTTTTTTCTGCTGACGACAAACAAAATCCGTTAAAAATTGCCGTCATCCCCTCTAAAAGCACAAAACAAACGAAAATGGAAGATTTCTTGAATAAAAAATATAAATACATTTAAGAAGATTTAAAAAGAATCAAATACAAAAATCCGAATACAAATACAAAAAATCCGAATACAAAAATACCTAGAATAAAAAACAGCCGTAACATAAAAAATAATAAAATAAAGCGAAATATGCTTACCATGGCCAGGGAGACGCTACCGCGACCACGAGGAAAATGAACGCCAAACCAGTTATCGCCGTTGCCAAACAGAGGAAAGAGAAAGAAAAGGAGAAAGAGGCTTTGTCAGTAGCTCTGTAATCACTGCTTGAGATGTCGTCGCACAAAGTTCTCGGGAATACCATTATTTAAAAGTTGATCATACAAAAGCTTTAATTGTCTAGATTTTGAAATTTCGTTCGAACAAATAGATCTAATGCGAGAAAATTGAGAGATAATAGTGTTTCTATAAATCTTAATAGAAATATTAGAAGACCAATATGAAAGTCAGTTGACACAAAAATTAAAATCCATTCTTTTGTCAAAAATATCGATACAAAAGTTATTATCAATAAGTTTAATATCCAGATCTAAGAAATCCGCTTCAAACTGATTGCAGTTTGTTTGTTTAAGAAGCAAGGCTGAAGGATAAATATTTCGCCACGTAATATTAAATGATCCATGATTAAAAACAATAAGATCATCTACGAATCTGAAAGCCTGAGGATGAAGAAGTGAATAATTCTTCTCAAAATAATGAAGGAAGAGGTTAGCTGTAATAGAAGAAAATGAAGATCCTTGAGGAATGCCATGTGATTGGAGAAAAATACTTTCCCCATTGTAAATAAAATTATTAAATATGCAAAAATTACATAATTTATCCCAATACTCAAAAGAAATATTGAGAATATTTTTGTAATCAAAAAAGTAAGAGTTAAGCACCTCTCGAAGAGTGGCTAGAGGAATGATATACACATACCTTCATAAAAATATGCATAACTCATTTTTACACTTGCTCGTAATTAAATTTCACCATGTTTTTCTAGTATTTGGTCAAGTCCAATCTCCTCTTCTTCTTGAGGTGCACTTTTAGTACAGGAGGTTAGTGCTTTTAAGTAAGTGCTAAAGAGGTTTAAAGGTGGCAAATCAGAAACACATTGCTAAAAGTGCGTTGCTCCGCCGCTCTTTTGGTTGGAAGAAATGAGGAAAGATCAACTTTGATCATGGTTGATGATTTGAGAAACGCTGCATATCTACGGTTATTCAAATTATGTTCATCAGCAGTTGCTTTGTATTAGGAACACCTCCTCACCAGCTTGAAAGATAGCATCTGGTGTCGATGAGGAGTTATAGAAGATGCCAGCAATGTTTATCATCTGGATCCAGTGGATTTTTGAAAAATATAACTATATTGCTTTGCTTTTTCTATAAAAAGCTGGTGTTATGTCGCAGCCACTGAATGGATGGAGATGGAGGATGGTTTTTTAAGAAAAATTCCCTTCTGAAGCTTTCTTTTCAATACATTTAGCTTTGACTTTTCACTTGCCAGGCTTCATAAAATAAATGTTACTTTCTGGTGGTGCCAAAGCAATCGGTAACACGAGTAGGTCTACGTCTTTCCCTTGGGATGAGAAATTGCTTTCTCTAACGCAGATCTCACAATATAAGTACCAGCATCCCCTGTACCGACTCTCATTTCAATCCTTTAGCAGCAATTTTCTGTGTTACTAATTGAACATGCCTGGTCTTATTTTTGGAATGGCAAGAAAATTTTTCTGTCGAACTGTGACAGACTGTTTGCGACCTTTAAAGTTACACTCAGCATAGATATGTAGATTTAGATTATACAGTCTAAATACACTCATTTGGAGCGTTAACAGAACCAAAAGAATGAAAAAAAGGGATCTTTTGGTGGGGAACGGACGTGACGGGAGGAAGGGTACACAACTGTTCATCAAATAGGTTTGTCGTCCCCCCTACTTGATACCTCCACGTATCTCGACACATACAATACTACCCTTGTATAATTATTGCATAGGCACGGGGTCTTTCTAAGGGTTGTTGCTTTAGCACTTTTATTTGATTTTACCATTACAATAAGGAATTTTAGAAATATTCTCTTTTAAATCCCCCTGTATCTTCTAAAATTTCATGCTACATATTTTTTTTTTAGCTAGGATCCATAGATTTCGAGATATTTAAGAAAAACTGAGAAATCCCCCCTTTCAACCCCCCATATCCCCTGCGCACACTCCACCAGCGGGGAATTTTAGTATGTCGTATAGGGCATTCTCCACAACAGCTGTGCTAAATTTCAAAACTAAACCATTTTTTAATTTAAAATTCGTTGACTGGACTACGAGCAGAAGGAAACTTGTGATTGCTAACGGATTTGAGGGCGGAAGGGAGCGTAATTTTTCATCAAATGGGTTTGGCACCCATGTCACATCATTAGTGATATTGTCAATAATGAAGCTCTATTCCTCTTTAATTTTTTAAGAATAATTTTTAGAAATTTAAAGAAGAATTTGCCAAAATATAAATTATAACTACCAGTGCTACTAGTAACAAATCTGAATTTTAAGGGATTTTTATGAAATTTTATAGTGGGGAAAAGTAAGCCTTCAAGACTTCTTAGTCCGATTCCTATCGCAGGAAAAGGAAAATGGGGGGGGGGGAGAGATGTTCTAACGGTCTATCTGTCGCTGAACTCCTCCTAAACTGTGAATAGTCTTGACATGAAATTTGCACATTCCATTCTGGGGTCCGTTCTTAAATTAATTCTACTCTTTTAAACTTTGAAACAAGATTATTTCCTAAGATATTTAATTAAATAACGAAAATTAAGCCTATTTTCGACGTTTTATCTCAGTTTTTCGCCAATAATTCCAGAAAAATATATTGCTCGTAGATTATTTACATACTATCTTAAAGAGCAGAAAATCATCTTTCGATTGATTTCACATTAAATACTATGCATTCTTTTTCTTAATTTAATGAACATTTCAAATTTATTTCATACACAATTTGTAACAATGCTTTCTGTTATTGTAATTAAATTCAAGCCATTGATCGCTTTATCAAATCTTTATTCCTGTATTTTTGCCACTGTGGAAGTCATAATAAAAATATTGTTTTCTTTGAATGTTAACAAAGAGGCAGAAATTTTATTTAGCTTTTATTTCGTAGCATATTCCTCTTTCAGTATGCTTGCGCCACAAAACAATGATGTTAATTACTCTCTTTCCGCGATGTTTCATTTAATTTTACAAATTTTTAATGATCATAATGAGTGTTAAAAATACTTCAAGAAGTTCTAGATTTTCTTCAACCTTTAATAACTAGGGGACACCGGCGAATTAAATGGACGCATGTTTAAAGACATCTTCGTTATGGGAGCATGACAAAAAATATAAACTCACTACGATTATTAGAGTTTAACTGCTCAACAACACTAAATGAGGAAATATTCTTTTGAAAATTGGTGAAGGTCTGTTTGAAGCAGATTTAAAATGTGTATTAAATTGAGCGGAGGATTTTTAAAAATAGTTTATACCACAGAGAAGCTGGGAAGAAATGTTTATCCTGCACTACAAGCTAATATGAGGAATAGAGAATGTTTGATGAATGGGTAATTATGGCAATTACTAATGAAAGTGTAGGGCAGATAAATAGAAACAAATATATATGTCACGAATAGAGTGAGATATTACAGAATATCCATCTGTAAATACGGTAATGGGCATTAACAATGAACATCATATCCTGTAGATCTCTGCAACATCTTAGAATTGTCAGGGGCACCTTCCGACAAACGGAGATTAAAAGTCGGTGTGCCAGTACTACTAATACGTAACCTTGATATACAGAGACTGCGAAATGGCACACGGTTACAAATTACACACCTAGGTCAAACGATGTGAAAGCTACTGTTATAACTGATATAGGGAGAAGAGAGAGTCTTTTAATTCCACGCCTTCCGTTAATACTAAAGGATTTATTCAAAGGATTTATTATATCAATTCAAAAGGTAACAATTCTCTTTAAAAATAGCATTTGACAGTTTCAGGGCCAGACACTGAAAGTGGCAGTCGTGCATTTGGAGAAACCATATTTTTTCCATGGCCAACTATATGTGACGTGTGCACGTGTGTCCAGACCACACAACCTCTGCATCCGTGCTGAAAACGAGGTATACAAATGTGTGTTAGCATACGTAAACAAACTACATAACTACATCCGCATACATGAACAGTACACTCCTGTCAGCCGTCCAATTAAGTATTATCAACTGTCAGAACTTTCACTTTCCCCTTCAAAATGCAGAAGAAAATTACATTTGAGAATTTTAAAAATTAATAATTCAAATTCTTCGCGCACGAAGTAGAAGGAAACAGCTAGTAATATAATAAATTTGAAAGTGTGTCTGTCTGTCTGTTTGTTACCCTTTCACGGCAAAACTAACGAGACGATTTGGATGAACGTTGGCAGAGTTGTAGCTTGAAACCCAGGAACGGACAAAGGGCAGGTGACGTCACGTTAAATTCATTATTTTTGTCTACAGATAACAATTAAATAATTAACAAATAAACGCCCATTGACTCGGTGATTCGCGTAGAAGATTACTATTTTATTTTTCTATCAACTGTCACGTGATCCTTAAGGAACTCTTAACAAAATCAACTGTCACGTGATTCTTCAGAAAAGCGCAAGCATGTGGAATAACTAATTTTTAATGTCAGGCATCATATGATCTTGATGAGAAAAGAAATAAATAATTAATTAGTTTAATAATAACTAAAAAAAAGACGCCGGGACAGAAATTTATTGATAGATATCATATAGTTATAAGAGTTTTTAGATCAAAATTTAAAGACTAAAGTTAATTATAACTAAAGGAAAATATAGTTCAAAGTTTACTTAAAATAAGAGCCGAATTTAGTGGAAAGGTTGCCAAGATAATTCTTTATCGGCCTTTTTATAGACATCCAAGATTTGCTTGGTGGTTAAATTTGTAACCAAAGGATTTGGATAATCACTGGCCTTTAAATTCGAAACCAAACTATTTAGCCAATTACAATAGTTCCATTTCGAATTTTAATGTTTTAAGAGCTTTTTTCAACCGATTTAAAAAGAAATTATTATACAAACCCAAAGAACACGGAATTCAAAATTTTGTTTACTAAAGAAAGAACTGATTAAAAATTGGTGCTTTATACAGTTGCCAAATAGATTTGGCGATTGCTAGAGATTCAAACACTGTATTAAATTGGGAATTTTTCAAAATTATTCAAATTTCAGAGGAACATATAAGCAAGGCTTATCCTGCCCTACAAGCTAATAAGAGGAATAGAGATTGGCTGTTTATTGAGTAATTTTGGCACTGACTAATGAAAGTTTAGATAAGATATATGAAACAAATGCTTCACAAATGGAGGCATGCGTTACAGAATATCTATCTGTAGATAAGGTAATGGGCAATTACAAGTAAAATCATATTCTGTAGAGTTCTTTAACCTCATAGAATTGTCAGGGATACCTTCCGACAAGCTGAGATTAAAATTCGGTGTGCCAGAATTATTCATACGTAACCTCTGTTGGCGCATGCGCGCTCCCGACTGGTCACGTGTTAATTTAGTGTTCTGCGAGCAGCCGCCGAGAGTGTTGTGATATTTTTCGGCTCTCGCAATGAGAAATAAACGAGTGTCTACAGTCCACCTTAAGTGTATTTTGTGAAGTTATTTAATTAACTTGCCTGAGTGTGTGGTAAATAGAAATCTGAGCTAATTGACGGGTCCATTTTGGTCCTTGGCTCGCCGGAGTAACCGGAACTGGGCGACTTATGAGTGCCATATGTGTAAAGACTTGTGCGTCTTTAAAATGAAACTTGTGAAAGTGTGGATTATCTTCAATTGAAGGTTAGTGACTTTAAGTCTGATATTTAGTTAAGAAATTTCAAAAAGTTGAAGAAATGTAGCAAAGCAGATCTAAAAGTTATTGCAACTGAGTTAGGTTTAGCTTTTGATAAAAAAGCTACGATTGTTCAATTAATAGATTTAATTCAAAAAAGCAATTATTATAAAAAAGACATAGAGTTTGTGGAAAGTTTAGTGAATTCCACAATCGAAGAGCGTAAACATCTTGAAGAAATTGCTTTAGAGAAAGCGAAAGCAGAACAAGGGCAGATGAATTTGGAACAAATTAAACTGGAGAGAGTGAAAGCAGAACTTGAGCTTGCACGCTTAAGATCAGAATCTAACTCAGAAAATAAGAATGAAAATTCCGGTGAAAATGATAAAAAAGAAAGTATAGAATCTCTAGACTCTCTCATTAAAAGCATTAGAACTCTAACAGTCAAACTTCCAAATCGACCGGAAGGGTTTGCTTATTTCTTTTCATCTTTAGAAAGAGCGTTCATTTCCAAAAATGTCCCAGAGAAATTTAAAGCGAAAATTCTTCTAAATTTGTTAGGGGAAAAAGCATCAAATGTTATTACATATATTAAAGATGACGAATTGGGAGATTATTCAAAAGTTAAAGCCATAGTGTTAAGAGAATTTGAGCCTACACCTCAAGTTTCTTTAGAGAATTTCAGAAAGGCACAACGTCAGACAAATGAAACGTATATGCAATTCGCGTCTAGATTAACTACGAGTTCGGATTATTATTTGAAATTAAGAAATGTTTCCGATTTTGAAACTTTAAAAAAATTAGTAGTATCGGATAAAATATGTCAAACACTTGATAAAGAGGTTATGTGTTTTATTAGCGTGCGCCAGAATAATTCTTGGTTTCAACCCATTGAATTGGCTTAGGAGATAGATTTATATTATACTTCAAAGGGAAAACCTGTAATTAATGATTCTAGGCCGAGTAATAAAGATAGTTATCCCAAAAATGTGTCGAAAGGTTTTCTAACTGATGTAAAAGATTCTAAATGTATTTTATCTTGCGATGAAATTCATCCTTTGTACGAATGTTCTATTTATAAAAACATGTCGGTTAGTGAAAGAGTTGAGTTTGTGAAATCAAATTTTTTATGTTTTAATTGCCTGGAGAAAGGGAATCATAGAGCAAATAATTGTAGAATTAAATTCCTTTGTGGTATTTGTAAGAAAAAACACCATATTTCCCTGCATTACCCTCGTCAACCAAAAACAAATAAAGGGACGATTTCGCAGAATATGAGTAATCAAAGCAAGAGTATCCATTCAGCCTTGGACGCTTCCTCGCAGATTTTCGAACCTTTGCAAGAAAATAATTTATTCCAAACATCATGCAATCTTGCTAATGATTTAAAAAGTGTGTTGCTCAGCACTTTTGTTTGTTTGATTAAAGATGAGTCGGGTAATTGTTATGAATGTAGAGGGTTGTTGGACGTCGGAGCAAATTCCAATTTTATAAGCAAAAAATTAGTAGACAAGCTTCAATTGAAAGGAGAAAAGATTAATATTTCTGTATCAGGAATAAATAATTTGTCTTTGAATATAAAGTCTAAAGCTAGTGCAACGATTTTAAATAGAGACAAGAGTTTTGAGTTAAATTTAAGATTTTTGGTAGTTCCAAAGATAACTGAATTTACGCCTTCTAAGTCGCTTGAGATTAATGTTTCATCTTTAAATAACATAAAATTAGCTGATGATAAATTTTATGAGCCTGGTCCAATTGATTTTCTTGTAGGTGCAGAATATTTCTATGAGCTTTTAAAACCAGGTCAAATTTCTCTTCATGATACAAATTTAAGATTACAAAATAGCGTTTTCGGCTATATTGTAAGTGGGAGTCTTCTAGCTAAGGGAGAAGCTGAAATACATTGTGGGCTTATAACAGATAATTCAGAGTTAGAAAACACTTTAAAGGAGTTTTGGGAAATTGAGAACATTGAGAGAGAGTCTGAGATTTCTGTTACTAAAGAAGCAGAAATATGCGAAGAGCATTTTCTCAAAAACTATTCTAGAACTGAAACCGGAAAATTTATGGTAAAAATGCCATTTAAAGAAGACCCATTGTGTCTTGGTGAATCGAGAAGAAAGGCTGAAAAATGTTTAAATTCGTTGTGGAATCGCCTACGTAGAGAGCCTAAACTTTGTGAACTTTATAAGATTTTTATGCAAGAGAATTTACATATGGGTCATATGGAAGAAGTAACAGAATATGAAGAACCAGATGTAAATTATTATATTCCGCATCATTTTGTATTTCGTCCGGAATCAAACACTACACCATTGAGAGTTGTGTACAATGCAAGTGCGTTAACTTCTTCTGGAAAATCATTAAATTGCATACAGTTTAACGGAGGTACAATTCAGGATGATCTCTTGAGCATTATGCTGAGGTTTAGAAAACGTAAGTTTGCCTTTGTTGCTGACATCAAAAAGATGTATCGGATGATACTGATCGATCCTAACCAAAGAGATCTTTTGAGAATATTATTCAAAGCGGAAGTGAATGATCCAGTAAAAGTGTATAAATTATGCACTGTAACGTATGGCACAACTAGTGCGCCTTTCTTGGCAACAAGGACAGTGCAGCAGTTGGCTAAAGATGAGGGAAAGGACTTTCCGTTAGCATCATCTGTATTATTACAGGACGTCTATATGGATGACGTCTTAACAGGTGAGGATAATCTAATTAAAGCTAAGGATATGCAGCTCATATCTTTGTTTGATAGAGGAGGCATGGAGCTTCACAAATGGTCAGCTAATATTCAGTCCCTTCTGTGTGATGAAATGAAAGAATCTGATTATTCATTTAGTAAGGAAACTAAAACTTTAGGTATACTTTGGAAACCACAACCAGATTGTTTTGGCTTTAATTTGATAATAGAGCAAAGTGAAGTATACACTAAACGAGCTGTGTTATCTCAAATAGCACGAATATTTGATCCCTTGGGTCTATTAGGTCCAATCAGCACTAAAGCTAAAATATTTTTACAAAAATTGTGGTTATTAAAATTAGATTGGGGAGACACTCTCCCATTGAAAGAAATTACTGAGTGGCAAAGTTTTCTTAACTCTTTAAAGTTTGTAAACCTTATCAATGTTCCGAGATGGATTCTCAGTGAACAGTCTATTAGTGTAGAGTTACACGGCTTTGCTGATGCCTCAGAACTGGCATATGGAGCGGTCATCTATCTGAAATCCATCACTTCTTACGGTGGCTCTGAGGTGAAGCTACTCGTTAGTAAATCCAGGGTAGCGCCTCTTAAGTTTGTGACTATACCGCGGCTAAAACTCTGTGCTGCAGTTCTATTGTCTAAATTGATGAGAAGAGTCTTAAGAGCTCTAAATCTGGAGGTTTCGAAAACCTATTTCTGGACAGATAGCATTATTGTTCTGTCATGGTTGGAAAAGGAATGCAAAGAACTTAAGACCTTTGTTGCTAATAGAATATCTAACATTCGAACTCTAACTGTGGCAGAGCAATGGAATCATGTGCCATCAAAACAGAACCCAGCGGATCTAATATCAAGAGGAATGGATCCAGTTAAACTACAGCTGTGTGAACTGTGGTGGAGTCCCTCATTTCTATTACAACCTGAAATGACTAAGTGTCGCGATAGCTCTATCGAAACCAATGATCTTTATATACGTGAATTAAAATCAAATCCTTCAGACCTATTGTCTAGGGGACTTAAAGCTGAATCTCTTCTACATAATGAAGGGTGGTGGAATGGACCATCAGTTTTACAATCTGATGAACTTCCTGAAACTGTGTGTGAGTGTTCAGATCCAGATGAAGATTACTTACCTGAACTCAAATCTAAGAACTCTAAGAGTGATATTGTGTTAACTTTAAATTCTAACAAAACATTCTTTGATTACATAGTAAACCGTAGTAATAGAATTTTAACTGTAGTTCGAATATTGAGTTTTCTTTTCAGGTTTATTTTTAATTGTAGAAATCCAGAGTGTAAAAGAAAGGGACCATTGACATCGGAAGAGCTGTCAGAGGCAGAGCATTATTTAATCAAGCAATGTCAGTTTGAAGTGTTCCCTGCAGAAGTGACAGCCATGATGTCTGGTGATAATATTTCGAATAAGAGTAAAATTCTAAATTTATCTCCCTTTCTAGATAATAAAGGTGTAATGAGGGTAGGAGGAAGACTTGAAAATTCCCAATTACCATATTCAGGTAAACATCCCATAATACTACCCTCAAAAGGTAAGTTAACTGAAATGATTGTAAGGTATTACCATGACAAATATTTTCATCTTGGTCCCCAACATTTGCTTTTTCAGGTTAGACAAAAATATTGGCCCATTCATGGGAGAAATGTATGTAGAAAAATTGTGCATAACTGTGTTGTTTGTTTTAAAGTTAACCCAAAAGAGTATTCTCAAAAAATGGGCAATTTGCCAAAAGAAAGAATTACTCCAGATAAAGTATTTAGTTCAACAGGAATAGATTTATGTGGACCATTCTTAATTAAAAATAAATATCAAAGGAAAGGTCCTGAAATAAAAGTTTATGTTTGTATATTCATTTGCATAGTAACAAAAGCCATACACATAATCAGTGATCTAACTTCTCAGTCTTTAATAGCTACTTTGAAAAGATTTATTTCAAGAAGAGGTAAATGCCATAAGATTTTTTCTGATAATGGATCTAACATGGTAGGGCTAACAGAGCATTAAGAGATTTGAATAAATTGGTCACAGATAGAAATGAGTCTTTATATGCATTTTTTGCGGAAGGAAACATTGAATGGTCCTTCATTCCCCCTAGAAGTCCAAATTGGGGAG
>BGPR01011397.1:0-43161 GCA_013235015.1 Araneus ventricosus
CTATAAATAATTCAGGAGATCACATTCCAGTTACAGAAGTCGGTGGCTCTACCAAAGCAGCAAATAACTTAAATTCCCTTATCCTATTTTTGACTGAAAACAGCCACCAGCAGTTTGAACCAACGACCATCCCCTGGGATCATTTTTCATTCCGGAGTCCAGCTGAAGGTCTAGCTAGTCACTGGAGATTAGACGCGATTTTTTTTATAAAGAAAAACCTCGTGTAGATTTCCTAAACGAATGAAATAACTGCAGGACTGAAAGTAGCATTGGATTCTATATAATACCTTCTTCTTTTCTTCTTCTAGATAAAGAACACTTAGGATTGAGCATTAGACTTTTGTAGAGCTGTAAAAATAGTCAGAGAACGTAGAAGAAGCATTATACGACATAATTCTTAAAAAATGGTTGTAGAATTCGTATGAGGTCCTGTCTGATTTCTTGCCTCTCTTAAGATGCCTTATGGCATTTTTTTTTATTTTTTCATATACGAAGTGTACAGAGGGAAAATATTGTACTCGTCAAATATTTCGTCCTCGACATTTCTATAAATTACGGATTAAAACTCTTTTTGGAATTCTACCTCTGTGTATGAATGTTTACCCAACTTTTTACCTCTTCGTGTGCATGTGAAAGCTGTGACTGAAAAATTCCGGCAGCTAAGAGGATGAAATAGGGCATGTGGTCTTTACGTCTAAATTTTTGATCAGCATCAAATTTTTGACACAAATCATAAAATGGTAACAAGTAGGGAAGACAGGGGCTTGTTGGCCATAGCGGTATGTTGGGCCAGTCGCGATATTTTTAATACTTTTCGGTATTTAACGCTGCCATTCCAGACCAGTATGTATTATCCCCCCTCCCTTCTTCAACATCAGAGTCATTGAAGAAGTATCATTCATTTAAAAACCAGCCAGAATTTTCTAATTTTTGCTAAGCTGAGTAAATTTCCTCATTTATAAATAACCGTTTTTTACTTTGCTTATAAATTATAATCACCATTTTTACAAATAATATTCAGGAAGATAATTCTTCATTTTTACTTTAGGTTTTGTTTGCTTATCGAATTGCTTTCAGAATAAATCCCTACACTCATGAGAGACAAAAATGACGATATGAGGCTAGTTGGACCAATTCACATGGGATAAGTTGGCCCGCGCTGATATATCGAGTTTATCAGGATGTGCGTTATAGAAATATCTATGAATACGTGGGATGGAATTGTACCAGATTTATTATGCAAGATACTTGTTATGAAAAACCATGCGGGCTCAATTTTGACTATAATTACACAATACTCTTTGACGATGACCATAAAAGCTGCATCTCAGTTTCTATTGAATAGAAATAAACAAAATTTGTATAAAATACACATAATGTGGATAAAAACTCAACAACTTTAATTAAATTAATAAAGAATAATAATATGGAAGAATGTTTGTGATAGTCGCTTCATGTTAGTAGTGGCTCAACTTACCCAGCAGTCGGGGCAGGTTGGGCCAAGCGACTTGGTGTCAGTTTGAGGTTTTAAATTAATACTGATAATTAATATATTCAAACTTCACTAATTGTGTTAGCTTAAAACATTTAAAAAAATTTTGAATTCTCTTTTTTTTTTTAAATTTTTAGAAGAAAAAACGGCCCAATTACCTCAGGTCTACACTACTTTATTTAAATGCATTGATCAATTTTATTTACTATACTATGAAGCCAAACGATAAAAAAAATGTCGCAATGTTTATAAACTTGCGGAAACTTCTCTGGAAATGAGTGGAAATGAATCATTTCAGAGAATATATTTTATATATATTTAACTCCCTTTTTGTTTACCTGAGCGTTACTACTAATGTGTGATTAAACATAATATGCGCTTATTAAGTTTATTTAAATGTGCTTTGCACTTCGACTTGTGCAAATATTAAATATATTTATTTTCTTTTAAGTGGCCAAAATTTTTTTAAAAGTAATTATTTACGGAAATTATTGGGGGGAAAAGGAGGCATGACAACCAGACCGATATTTTAACAAAAATTTTTTTTGGTTATTTAAGATGGCACAAAAACCAGTTTGTGTTAAAATTTTCGAAATTATCAGTGTTATTCAAAAAGGGAATAAAATAAAAAAAAAAAACTGTTTCAAATCTTCAGTGGTAAAGGATATTTTAGAGTATTTTTATTTTTGCCTTTGGAGTAGGCTTGGTTGCATAATTCAAAGCCTTTATCGTTTCTGATCACAGGATATATGCAACATTCTTATTTGAAAGCATACGATTCTTGAAGTCCTGATTCCACGGGCAACGGCCCCCCCGCGCGTACTATTAGTTAGTGATAAAAACAGGGAGTCATCTTTTATATTACTAAAGACAATTTATACTATAAATTTCCTTTTTTTTCGTTTTCAATTTATTTCAATAAAAAATAATAATTAAAAAATCAGTCGTAGTCCATCTTTCCGCTCACATGCAGCATCGCGCAAGAACATACAATGCAAAGTGAAATACAATACACGTGAGGTGAATAAAAATTTCTCAGAATTCGTCAAAGCAGTCGCTGTTTTTTAATGTCTAAAGAAATGATCATCTGCGCAATTGTATTTTTCAATGTCTTTACCAAAGAATACATCAACAATTCTACCTAAAATCCACTTACAACATGGGAGATTTTCTTCTTTTAGGAAAACCATATCACAAACTTTTAAGTTTTTTATCCATTTATTCCTCTGTTGCATGGTACTTAAATAATTGTTTTGCCACCTTTTCCATATGATCGGAAAGATTGTTTTCAACATTGGTCAAATTAGGCTCAGCAATGGCAGTTATTGGCCTGCCAATAACAAAATGTCTAGGTGTCAAAAACTCCAAATCCTCCATGTCGCTAGACAAAGGAGTAAGAGGACGGGAATTCAAAATTACTTCAGTCTGTTGCAAAATAGTATAAAATTCTTCATAGGTTAATTTTGAGACTTCTACGACACTTTTGAAAAGAAATTTGAAGGACTTGACACCTGCCTCCCACACGCCGCCAAAGTTATGTGCTCTGGGAGGATGAACTGTCCATTGAATATCCTCTTCAGATATAAAGTTAGATAGGCAATCATCACGCTTAGTTGCAATAAGAATCAATCGTTTTAATTCTAAATTGGCACTCACAAAATTCTTACCATTGTCACTGAAAATCATTTGCGATTTACCTCGTTTAGAAAGAACCTTTTTAGACAAGCAATAAATGCTTCAGATGTTTGATCAGATACAATATCTAAGTTAAGAGCCTTAGTAACAATTCAGACAAATATACAAACAAATTTTATGATATATACCTTTTCTCTGACCTTTATATTTAATAAAAAAATGGTCCACAAAAGTCAATACCTGTGCAATTGAAAGGAGAATTTACAGTCACATGCCCTTTAGGTATCCTTCCCATATTTTGATGATTTGACAGCGGTTTTGCTTTGAAACAGGTAATGCAACTGTGGATAATTTTTCTACAAATACTTCTTTCATTTAAAGGACAAAATTGTCCTCGAACACAATACAACAAATTTTGCTGACCAAGATGCATATTTTTCAAATGAAAATACAGAATAACAATTTTAGTGAAATTACTTTTGTCAGGCAGAATTGATTGGTTGTTTCTGGTCAAAATTTACAGAACTATTTTGAATACGACCTTCTACTCTTAAAATTCCATTTTCATCTAAGAAGGGATTCAGATTTTTAATCTTACCTGCGGGCTGCTTCCCTTGAAGAAGAAATTTAACAAAATTCTGGAATGCAATCTTTTGAACAGATTTCATTAGAAATAATTTGGCCCGTTGTAATTCCATGGTGGTAAGAGGCCCATCTAACTTGCTATTAGAATTTCTTGAATTGTTTGCAAACCTGAAAAGAAAACTTACAACACGGATTAATTTAGAGTAATTATTACTGATGCTTAAAAGTGAATCTAAAAAGGTAGAGTCCAAACTTAAAACTAGAGTCTTATCAGATTCCCTTTTTAGCTCATGAAGATAGTCATCATCAGTTGGAATGTCATCTGTATCACTAAGTTCAACAGTCACTTGCTGAAGAAATTGTGGACCATTCCACCACAGAGAGTCATCCCGAAGTTGTTGAGGAGTCATACCACGTGAAATAATATCAGCGGGTTTTTCAGAAGTTTTCACATGATGCCACGCCAGGAGAAATCCTTCGTCACCCATGAGAAGCATCATCATCTTCTTCTTCATGAGAAGCATCATCATCTTCATCTTCATGAGCATTTTAGCTCATGAAGGTAGTCATCTTCAGTTGAAATGTCATGTGTATCACTAAGTTCAACAGTCACTTGCTGAAGAAATTGTGAACCATTCCACCATAGAGAGTTATCCCGAAGTTGCTGAGGAGTCATACCACGTGAAATAATATCAGCGGGTTTTTCAGAAGTTTTCTCACGATGCAACGCCAGGAGAAATCCTTCGTCAGTTCATGGATGCGAGAAATTCTACTGGAAACAAAAACCTGAAGAAAATGCGGTGATTTGTTGATCCAAGCAAGCACTATAGTCGACTCTGAGTAGAGGCAGGCACTCATTGACTCGATTTACAATTGGCCTTATATGTCTTATATAAATCCCGACCGAGGAAAGATTCCCACATGATCTGAATTATTGTATGCTTATGAATAATTAAAGGATACTTTAGCCGCTATTATCAGGCTAGCTCACAGGAGATGAAATGGGCTGTTAAAATAAAATTGGGCCATAGTTGAATTAAAATAAATTTATTGTTCACACATCTACCACATAGAATTATTCTAGATTTCTAAATTCTCTACGCATGTCGAATTTTGTCCGTCCATGTGAGAGGGATAAAAAGGCACCTTCTCGCACGAAGTCTCAAGTCACTCTGTCTCTCGTTCTTCTCCGGAAAGTCAAAGGTCCTTCCAGCGCCATCCACCGGCAGGAGGGCGAGACAAAATGTCATTGTCACAATACTCAATAATCAATATGTAAAAATCGTTTAACACAAAAACTGGCAAAGGAAGAGTTACATAGAACGGTATTTTAACGGAATGCCGCATGGAAGAAGAGTTAATGTGACTGAACAGATTTAAGATGGAACTAATGTTTCATGACCTACTTTACTAAACCATTGGACAAGATTTATGAACTTTGTAACTCTTCCAATGCGATTCGAGAATCCCTAGACGAACATGCTCATTATTGTTAATATCCGATATTTATTCTCTGTTGTAATTATTTTGATTACTCTTTATTCTAATTACCAAATGGGATTTATAGGAAATCCACCCTTTTGTCATTTCCTCACTGTCAACCCATTTCTAATTCTTTCAATATTCATTGTACCTGAAAACGTGAAAACTGTAAATCCCTTACGTATACCTAAAAGTCACATTCCATACTCCAATTACGGCGATAATCAATTTCAAATGAGTTATCAAGTTGAAAGATTAAACAAGTAAATGAAGTTTTGGTATAAATAGAGTAAGTTCATCGCGTCTTTTAAAACCACAGAAATCGCTTCTTGGGTAATTAGTTATTTTATCAGCTGAATTAATAAACAGCTTTCTGAAACAGAAGATGAAAACCATTTCCAATCCTGGTAGAATTATGTATTATTGCAATAACCAGGGGAATCAGATTGCATGCATCATTTAACAAAGCGGCTAAGTTTGCGAACTGAATAAACCACAGGGAATCAGTATTAGGGATGGGAAAAACCTACCAGTTTAAACCGAAACCCGTTTTTTTCGTTTAACCGGTTTTTTTCCGGCTATTATTTGTCCCGGTTTATAATGGTTATTTTTTAAAAAATCCAATAACCGGGTGAAAAAAAAAGGGTCGGAAAGTAGGCTCGATTTTAGGTTCGACTAGACTAAAATTTACCAAGTTATAAAAGCTTTGAATTTCATCAATCACCGACAACCGTTTCCCCGAAGCGTCTGTTGGTTGACGGATTATTGAAAGAGTCTTTATGAACAGATAAATATTGGCCAATGGATTGATTTCCTGTGAAAACAACACTAATAAAAAATTTTGTCTGCAAACGGCGTCTGTATTTTGTAGCCAAAAAATATTTATCTTTAGTGGGAAGTTCTGTGGCGTCCGAAAGATTAGTATCTATGTTGAATGATGTTGTTTCCTATGAGAGGTGTCGATTCACGGATCAACACATTGCTGAATGAGTCTTTATGAGCGGATTGGATGATAAATATTGGCTAATGAATTAATTTCTTGTGAGAACAATGTTAATAAAAACTTTTGTCTATAATACTTACTTATTGCAATAAATACTCATTTATTATTATAACAAATTATATTAATTACTTATTTATAATCATTACTTATTACATCAATTAATTATCGTATTAATACTTACTTACTGTATATTCTGTCCACAAACGTTTCTTTTTTCTAACCCCCCAAACGGTTTTTGAGCGGTTTTAACCGCCTGGTTAAACCGGAGCTGAAAAAAACCGGTTTAACCGAAAACTATTTTTTTTTTTGCAATAACCCCATTCTTAATCAGTATACATCGCTGTGAATTTGTTGAATCACTTTGATTATTCAGATTTCCATTACTACCCTCATAAAAGAGCCTTACCTTGCACCGTAGCTGAAAGCTTTTGGACAAATTTGAAATTTTATTAACAGGTTTAATTTCATAATTTTTCAAAGTATATTTATTATTTTTTATTTACCGTATAAGGAAACTGTGTTATAAACTGCTGTAAATGATTGAAGTTTCAGAGCTATTTATTGTATGGGAACATCGTCGTGTATTAAATAATAAATAGCTAAAAGTAGCTAAGGGTATTAAATAATAATAAAGAGCGCAAGCCAGCAAGTGTCTCCAGTTTTTTCCATTTTGTAGCAATTTAATGCAAATAAAAGATAAGAGATAAGAGTTCTCATATCAGCAACATTATGTTTTATGGCTTTAAATAAGTACTTCAATGAAACAGATACTTTTAGCACAGCTTTATAAATCGATAAGTTTTAGTCGCACTTTTATGTTGAAAATATTGGTTTGTCAAGAATATTGTTCTAAATGTGGCTAATAGTACCGGCCAGATTTTATTATACTTCGTTATTAACTTCGCATTTTTTAAATGTATTTATGTGACCGAAGAACATAAAATAGAACTCTTTACGTTATTTAAAGCATTTTTCCAACTGGAGGATTATGGCTCTTACTAACGGTTTTGAAATTAGATATTCGACACCCTTTATATTGCAAAGAGTCATAAAATAAACGTGGAGACGTGTAAACTCCACTAAATGAGTGGAGAGCAAACTGTGGATCGCGACCTTCCCGGGTAGCACATAATATTGTCTAATATCATAAAATTCGAAAAAGTAATATTGTACAATATTTTTCCCAATAGTGAAACAGTGTGAAACGTAAGGCGTTTTCAATACTGTACAATGTTTTTTCATAATATTATATAATGTCATATAATACTGTATAATATTATACCATATTAAATAATATTGTACCATACTGAATAGTATAGAATACACACAATAAAAAATAAGGCTTTTTTTGAAAAGCCATGGTTGAGACCCCTGTAGTGGTAGCTGTAAAATTTAACACAAAAAGGGGGGGGGGTTCGGAAATGAAAATAGTTTGCTCACCACTGCACTAAACAATTGGCTGCACTTACTGCAGAGCTACAAGCTGAAGGAGCTTTAATCAAAGAAATCAGCACGAAATTGCAAACAAGAAAGAGAATTCAGGAACATTTTATGAGCTTTGCTTGTTTAACAAAAAGGGGGCTTCGGAAATGAAAATAGTTTACTTACCACTGCACTAAACAATTGGCTGTACTTACTGCAGAGCTACAAGCTGAAGGAGCTTCAATCAAAGAAATCAGCACGAAATTGCAAACAAGAAAAAAATAAAGAATTCAGGAACATTTTATGATCTTCGCTTGTTTAACAATATTTCCTAAACATTGCTAAAGTGTTAATACTTTTTCTTCATTAAGGTAGATATCGGATCTTTTCATTTTGGACTGTTTCCGAATTCAACGCGCGGTTTATAAAAAAAGTTTCGATATGAGTTAAGTCGAGCTAGTATTATAAAACTTAAAAAAAACTAGCCAATAATCTATCAAAGTTTCATTTACAATATTAATGAACACTGGAATACAAAAAAAACCCAAGAAGAGAAATGTAGCTGGTACTTTGCAGCGTTTTTATAAGAACCCTAGAAAATTCTTATAAATTCTATATTAGGTGTTTGTTCAATCTTCAAAACAACTTTGATGTTATTTGCGTACGCTACTTTAGATTAAAATCCTTGCTTTCTGTTTATTCAGATTTATATTTATGAATTTTGTATTGAAAAATTTCAATATTTATTCTTCTGGAGATTTTTTAATTGAAATTCATTCTATTTTAATTTCTAATTAGTCTATGTTACACTTAAAAGAAATTCTCATTCTTTTTTCTCAGTCTATAAATAAAGATAAGCTTTATTATGAATAATTTAAAGTCTAAAGAAAACACAGTTTTTAGGAACAATAAAAGATTTGAATAAGAGAGCGTAGATGAATAAATCATGATGAACAAAAGCACTTTCATCATTGCTTATCCTTTGTTCTTTAATTATTCTTCGAATTTTCATCCTTTTAATTTTTAAGATAACGCTTCATTCTGTGTGCTTTCTCTCTTTTTTCTTGCTTGCATTGTCCATAAAATACTAGATAATTTGTCCTGTTGAGCAGAAGATGGCATAAGGCCATTCAGAATATTTAAAATAGATAAATTCGAAAAAAAATTCTAATAGCTGAATTCTGGAAAAAGTTACCGTCTCTAAATCCTTTCCAACAAGACAACATTTTTTCCCAGTCAGATTACGTATCCATGTACCTTAATCACAAGCGATTCATTATAATGGCGTTCGGACTTTTCTTTTCCGAGTAAAAAATGGTCTTTCAAATAGGTTTTTAATGGATTGTGCTCTTAAAAATGTAACCCTTTGAATGTGAGTGGTTTACAAGAATTTATTTTTAAAATCATTCTATGGGGTAATCCTACTATGATGCTAAGAATAAAATTGTCGAGAATTCTTCTTTGGAAAGGATGCAGAAAATAGTTTTCAATAGTGCTGATTAATCTCCTTGGATGTTTAAAAATACTTACTAGTTAAAGTTTTTGAAAGTAGTCCTTCAATGGTTGTGCAAGGGGCAGAATTTTTCTCTATCTAATGGATTAATCGCAGAAAAGAGCCAGTTTAAAAGAATTTCTGTTTTCAAGAAATTATACAAGTTTGAAAAATGTTTTTAGTGCAGGGTTCACTTTTGTGGATATTTCGCAATTAATGGGAAGATGGAAGCGTAATGTTGAAAGACACCATTTGTGGTTTGATCAGATGAAACGCCAGACAATTAAAATTTACCTATTCAGAGTCTTGTTGTTTAATTTAATTATAATAACGTCCCGTTTTGAAGCAGCACGAGGGCTATTTTGGGACGGACCTCGTCATTTTGAACCAGATGACGAGGACGACACTTGAGCTGGCACCCCTTCTCCAAAGTTCCGCACCACACCAAGAAGGTATTTGGTTCGATATAATTAATCTGTTTCGAGTGTGGTTTTGGGTTGGCACTTTTATTTGTAATCGCGCTCCATGTCGCATATTGTATTTTTGGTGGAATGTCATAATAAGTAAAAATAAGAATGTATTGTGTTGTTAGTTTCTCCCCGGCCATGGCAAATTTTTATTAGTATATAATTTTCACTTCATATCTGTAATTGGTATTGTCTCCTAGGCCGGCTGAGCCTTTGTAATAAGAAACCTATATATGTTATTAGGTTTCTACGTACACCCACAAACCAATGATGTAATAATGTAACAAAATTGCTTTGTGGGTGTACGTGAATGCAATCCAATAAGCAGGATTAAAAAAATAAAGCTCTTTATTTTGCAAATATTCCCAAGCAAAGAAACGTAGCACAAGTATTAACACAGCACTAGTAAAAATTCACAACAGAGACTACCAGTAAATCTCAACACAACGCTCAAAGGTTTTCATGTTAACTCACCAGCTTGCTTGCTGATCAAATTCCAACTGACTCTTCTTGGCTTGAGAGCTTGCTTTTATACTTTTCAACAGGAAGTGACTTCATTATGTAGGAAGTGACGTAATCTCTAGAAAGTTCATGAAACCAGTAGAAATAGGTGGAAAGCTCGAGGTCCTTCTAGAAGATTCCCTTTGCCGCCAATGTCGCCACCTTTGCCGCCAAGTCGCCAAAATGGTCGCCAAGATTAGCATCTCAGGGAAATAACTTTATATCTTTGTAACAATATGTATTTAATTTCCACCCATGTTGCTGGGTGCAGTGCGTAAATGTGAAGAAAAACTTTTAATAAATGTGTTTGGGGCTTGCTTCCTCCTTCTACTACTGGTTGGCTCTCTTCCCCTACGGCTCTTAAATGCCTTAAACCCAGAAGGGTGGACTGGTTGGGATTTCTTGCACCACACCAAGGGAGGATGTTTGACTCCCTACGTATGATTTATCTGCAACGGGCTTAATACGCGGTGGATCTTCAGTGGAATCGGGTTTCGGTCCTGAGACCCTTCGCTTCCAAAGCCGACACCTTACCACTAGGCCACCGCGCCCTCAGAGTATTGTAGAGAAAAAGCAAATAGTCATGAAAGCACGTAGTGGTGTGTGATGTCTTCCGAAAATGTCGGGTATAAAGTTATGAAAGGCAAAACCTACAGCTGTTTGAGCAGAGCAGGTAGACAGTAGGAATGGCGGTTATTACGAAAATAACCGGTTTTCGGATATTCAGGTTTTTTTCATCTCCGGTTTAACCTGGCGGTTATAACCACTCAAGATAACCGGTTTTTGAAATAACCGGTTTTCAGATATTCAGGTTTCTTTCCACCTCCAGTTTAACCTGGCGGTTATAACCGCTCAAAATAACCGGTGTTTGAAATAACCGTTTTTCGGATATTCAGGTTTTTTTCACCTCCGGTTTAACCTGGCGGTTATAACCGCTCAAAATAACCGGTTTGCGGATATTCAGGTTTTTTTCACATCCGGTTTAATCTGTCGGTTATAATCGCTCAAACTAACCGGTTTTTGAAATAACCGGTTTTCGGTTTTTTAAAAATAAAAATGAAGCTCTGTTTGCAGAATTATTTTTATTAATATTTTTCTTACAGGAAATCCATCCATTACCCGATATTTATCTGTTCATAAAGACTCTTTCACTAATCCGCCAACCAACAGATGCCTCGAGGAAGCGGTTGTCGGTGATTGGCCTAAGATGATGAAATTCAAATCTTCATAACTTATCTTCATATCTAATCTTCATAAATTTTAATCTAATCGAACCTAAAATCGAGCCTATCTTCCTATCCGGTTTTTTTACCCGGTTATTAGATAAAAAAATAATCGGTTATGACCGGGACAAAAAAAATTACCGAAAAACCGGTAAACCGAAACAAAGAAAACGGTTTTCGGTTAAAACCGGTAGGTCTTTCCCATCCCTAGTTGACAGACCGAGGCTGGATAAAAAGATTTTATTAAGAGCTACACCTATCTCATCTCGCGATACATACACAACACACACAGAGAAAGTAAAAGTATATATATAAGTATATACACAATCTTGTTAATAGTTACGAATACAGTTAAAAAATGAGACCAATTACAAAACACATCGAGATCCACTCAATTTGCATGAGATATCTGGCGCACAGAAGCCTTGAATGTGAACCCAATTACGAAGAAGCTTGAAACAGTAATCAGCAGAATTGCATCAGTATGCATAACATAACATAAGAAAACGAACGATGCCAAATATGTTAAAAAATGATCCCCTTTTAGACGCAGTTTTCAATCCCTATCAAGATAAATTTTGAATGCGAATTGCAAGTAGTATAGGACTGCAATAGATACTAGCAGTTAACACCCAAATATTAATTTATTTAATTCACATAAAAGTGTATTCTAACACAATTGTGGTTCTTACCCAGAATTTTCTTTTCTTAATTGCATCATTAGTTCTCCCATGTTTTGCAATGCATTCCACCAAACTTTCCATTCCTTTCGTTTGACTATCCATTGACCTTTCTTCTCTGCATAGTTGCAAACAAAGGTGCTGCAACCACTCTACGCATACTCTGTATTTTGTATGAAACAAATTGGAACAGAGATTACTAAGCAAATTTTACCATTAGGAACAGCATGCATTTCAAGAAAGAAAGTATACTACTGGGAATTCCTTTCGGCTACAACGAGGTAAAGTTTCATTAAAAGGGATGCCAACAATAAATTTTCGAACTGCTATTACATACAGTCCATAAACTAAATACTATAGCATTCAAAATATTTAAAGTTAATGTGTATAATACAGGAAAACCTGTCTATAACGATATTGCAGGGACTTATGAAATATATAGACAGGTTGGAGATTTGTGTATCCACTGTTTATGTGCGTGTGCATGTATTTAATACATACATAATGTAAATATACTTACATATTTTATTACGTTTATTGATTCATCTTACTAATAAACAGCTGATATAAAATTGCATTTCACAAACATATAAAATATACAATTTTATATGTTATGTTAAAATAAAATTTTATATTTAAGCTATTTTGAAGAACTTCAAAATGAAAAAACAGTTAAACTTGATAAAATTTAACGAAAATTAAATTAAATATTAATAGAAATTAAATTAAAAATTAACTAAAATTCTTTTGCATTATACAGAAAGGCGAATCACTTAACAGAATCACTTAATGCTGCTGCGTTAGCGCGCATAAAAGGTGTATTGTTGTCATTTTTATTAATGTTTACTTTTTTTATAATTTTTAACTTAATTTTTGAAGTTCTAATTTTCAAAATGAAAACTTTGTCAGCATAGTCATTTACGGTGCCTTTGGGTCGTTTTCGTTTGTTATCGACTTTACTTTTTATCCATAGTATCTTTAAGACCTTTTCTTTTTATTTCAAAATTAGCTACCGTCGACTGAAAAATTCCATATTTTTTATTCAATGTTTTACACCGCGCCATCCTAGATTGAAGGTGTTAATAACATTTCAAAAACAAATTTCAAGGAACAAGTGGTCAGGCCAATTTGCTAAATGTGAATGAACAGGTTAAAGTCCACTAGGAGTCAGAGAAAGAAGCATCTGTGCACATTCCAGTCGCTACCCCCTAACCGGATATCCGTGCAACAAAGGGGCCAAACATCTGTGCGCATTCCAGTCTCCTCTCCCTCCGATTCCCCTGTTATCTGACATTCTTGTCCATATGATGTCGTTTTCAAAAAAAAAATCGGGAATGTACTGTGCCTGATTTCTAAAGAGTTAAAATTATCGTTATGGATAGGTGAGTATAAAAAGTGATTATCGTTGTAGGCAGGTTCAAAATATATTGGGTAAATAGGAATCCCGCCGGGACCAAAGAAGATATCCTTAACAAAATATCACTCGTTCAAATGATTAATGTTATAATAAATATCCAACTCACTAATATTTAACAAAATATCACTCGTTCAAATGACTAATATTATAATAAATATTCAACTCACTAATGTTTAACAAACTATCACTCGTTATTATTTCATTTGTTATTTGTTATAAAACAATAAAAATATTACTTTAACATTACAACTTTTTTATTATTTATAGGAACGAATGTGTAGTAATATAGTAAGGTACCATGTCACAATAAATAAATAAACGCTTCATTTAATACATGTAAAGGGAAACCTCACTAATCGGCCACCCCTACTTAGCGGTCCCCGCTCTTAACGGCCACTTTTGCCTGGCACGGAATTTTTGGTCTATAGACCTAATGTTAAAATAACATTTCGAAATGACCACTCAAACCTCTCTGAGTGACCGGGGGTGTAGGAATCGCCCATTCATTGAAATACATTCATTTCGTCTCTCCATTACGTCTGTGACTTTTGTTCAGGGCGAACCCGTGGTACGCGCACCCTTGGGGGTAAACGCGAAATAGAAGTCGGTAATGGCGGACATAAGTAAACATAAGGGATTAAAAAAATTTGCAAAACTTTGTTTCCCCCAAGTTCGCGTGAAATGTAAATTCGTGTGGAATAAGATTTAAAACCAAAAATAAATCCTGTATATGCTATTAAGTTAATTCGAATCATTTGACTCTTAAACTGAACTAGTCTTTTAACGTTATTGATAGAAACAATTTGTATAGACGGATGTTTGGAGAGGGGGAGTGTATATGATAGTAGGGGGCACGCGAAAATACGCATACGGGGGTATGCAAGGTGTACGTGGGAGAGAAAAGGTTGGGAACACACTGTTTTAGAGAAAAGAAACATTAAAATAAATACACTCAAAAACAACGAAACGAACTCATCATTCGTTTCCCAAAGTGAAGAGGAAAGTGAACTTCGGCCCCTGTTGAGGTTGGACATTTAAGAGCTCATTTGTGCCTTTCTGGCGTTCATTCGGACTCTGACAAAGAAGATGATTATTGGGTTGCGACAATCAGCAAAGGAAACTTCCAGCTGAACAGACTTCAGAAAAATTCGATAATATTATTGCCCATTCCTTAATAACTACCGACGAAAGGATTAAGAATTTCTTTTCCAATTTAAAAAAATTACTCAAAAAAAGCTGAAAGATCCATGCAGACACAGATCGTATCTTTTCTCGAAAGAAATTAGAAACATACTAATAAATTATTTTTTTCTATAGGTAATTCTTAAAATTCGTTTTAACAGAAATGAGGAATTAGGTTTTGTTTAAATGAATATATTGTACTTCCACACATGAAACCCCTTTAGAATGACCACCCTTTGAGCGGCCAATTTTCCCTGTTATATAGAGATTTACTGTATAGAAAGATTATAGAGAGATTTACTATATAGAGAGATTATAGAGAGATTTAATGTATAGAGAGATTATAGAGAGATTAACTGTATAGAGAGATTATAGAGATTTACTGTTTAGAAAGATTATAAAGAGATTTACTGTATAAAGATTATAGAGACATTTACTGTATTTAAAATGTGTGATACCTCAAATAATTTGGCCAGGAATTGTATGTGAGCTTACTGTTAAGTTCAACTCATGTCCATTGGTCACAAGTCACATCTTTTATTCTCGCTGGTGCATCAGATTTGTTTCTCATTCCATACTATTGATAAGCAAATCATTTGCAAAATTTAACCGCATGAATACTCCCGCTGTTTTAACACTTCATGTGAATTGTTGTACAGGGTGTCTCAAAGTTCGGGGAAAAGCAAAACGGGATATAGAAACATCTATGGGTTAGAGAGCATGCGTGTTACAGATTAATATTCACCGTGGTAGGGGTTTTTGTATGGCATCAAAAAGAAAAAAAGAGAAAAATCCGAAAAAAGTTCGGAATCGAGAGAAAAGAGGGAGATGCAGACAGAAATTCTTTATTTGTCACTGTAATGTTTTCCTGTGTCCTGTGTACCACGTTGCTATGACCAAAATTCTATCTTTCATTAAAAATGTGTTTAAATCGCTTTATAGATATTGTTCTAAATACTTAAATTTAATTTTTCTGGATTTATATGCAGAAGAGAACGTCTTCTGATGTTAAACTGCATTGGTAACTGAAATAAAAATACATCCTTTAGACCATGTTGGTTTGAAACAGACATGGTTTAGTTTTTTAAAAAATTGTTTCGTGTAATTCTTTCAAAAGCTTTCGTTAAATTTATCATTTATAACTGATATTTCATACAACCTTAATTTTTAATAATGTTTTCTTTGCTTTTATAGTAAAGGTAGAAAAAAAGATTATTGCTTAATTCAAGTACGACATATGAAGAAAGCGTATGGCTGCACGTAAATATGTTCATTATTGGAGAAATAAAAGTTCGCATCGCATCTTACAATTAAACAATCAAGGCAAAATTACAATGAAACGGATATTTTAGTAAATAAATTTATTGGTTGCATAACTTCCTCACGTCATTTATGATCTAATCTAAATTACTGAAACAAGGAATATTCATTAAATTATCTCGAAATGATTAATTGGTTTGGAGAGAAATTCGACACGGGCTGGTGAAGTAGTATAGATTTTCGGGACTTCCTTGAAGTTTCCAGAAACTGATCGTTTTCAATTACAGATCCCTAATGAATGATATACCGCTCGCCTAATTGTGAAAACATAAAAATTATTAATTGTTAGCGCTATTTGCCTATGTTCACCAACAACAGCAACATATGAGCTAGACGTGCCAGAGGATTGGCCTGAAGTGAAAATCTGGAACTTTTCGACTAAATTAGGTATTGGTTATCAATTATTATCTGACAGCAATGGCAGCAATTAGAGAAATCCTCTTAGGGTGGACACTGGTATTAGTTTTATTATATAAAAGTATTGCTAAGTTTATACAGAAGGAGAAATAACTTTTCATTGATGCAAAATTCCTTTTTATGTTTCCCAAATCAGCTTAGTCTAGTTTTATGCGAAAAGTAATACCAGCAAAAAAAAAAAATCAATCCAGGAATGGCAAAGTGCATCTAAAATAAACTTCGAAAATATAGCCATTTTTTTTGTAGTTTCACAGAACAATGAAGGAAATCGAGTATCTATGTATATAAAACGTTAACGCGGAAATAATACGTGGCAGGAAAAAAAGGGGTGAATTTCTTTTCTGCTGATGGCAACGACCAGTTTGTTTACAACCGGCAATGGTCGAAACTGATAATTCATTACAAAACGCGGCGGCAAGTGCTGAAAGTGATATTTTGTTCTTTCAACATTTCGTTAAATTCTTCGTGTAAATGAGTTTATAAGACCTTTATTATGCGTTCAAATGAAGTTTTGATGAAACGTTTCAGAGGAGATTAGATGGAAATGAAGCTGATAGGCTTAGGCGACCCAGAAAACGTTCTGATCAACTTAGTCAGTCAACTTATTCTAAAATTGAGGTGAATGTCCCGGAACATAGCTGGGGTATTCGAATTTTGTGGTGCACTTTATTGGATGAACGAAGTGAACACAAGTAAAAAATATACCAAATGATGTCATGATGGGACAGTTCGCCTTCCAAATCTGACAGAAGCTCTTGATCTTTTCAAAGAATTATTCTGAAGCAATTAACAGGAAGCAAAAAAATATTGACAGCATATTCTAGAATATAATGCTGAATTAGCCTTTGCATCTATGGAGCCTGAAATAAAGGTACCTCCTGGAACAGGCCCATATTGCTTCAGTATATATCATATGGTTTCTCCTCTCTATTCAAATTAACGAAACAAACCTGGCTATGGACAATAGTACATATTTGATTCCAGTAAAGCAAGTATATACGTATGGAGAATAATCAAGCCTGCCTTCATTCTGTAATGGAAAAGTTGGACGCTTTATTACGAAGATAAATCCATTTGGTGAATCATATCTTCTGATCCATCAATCTAATACAGCTGTAAATGTTAAAATGGTTTTTATGGAACATCCAGATTTAGGCGTGCGCAAATATAATGCACCTACTTCAAGGACAGAGGTTGTTGCAATATTTGTCGGAGATGACTGAGAGCCCCAGCAATTCGAGATATTTTCATCTATCCCGTTGCTGATAGTTGCAAAAATATTTCTCAACTTAAGCAGTGCAGCAATCCTATGGTTTATCCGCTTCTATTTCCGCATGGAGAATGCGGTTGGAATTCCAACATGGAATACGTTGAAGAAAGAAGATCTGCAAAACGTGTTAGGGTTACAAAGTTGCAATATTATTCCTACAGGTTTGCTGTTCTCAATGCATTTAGCATTCTACACAACGGCGGAAAACTCTTTCAACAGTATATAATAGATGCCTACGTTAAAACCGAAGGATCCAGATTAAACTATTCATGACTTAATCAAAAAGATTTGCGTGTGGAACTATATGAAGGACTTTTAGATGCATTACAAAAGATGATGTTGGTTGAAACGTTTGGTTGAAAATTACAATGAGTTTTCTGCAGATGGTATCCTTACAGAAATTCCACATCTAAGAAGATTTCTAAAAGCCGTCAAAGTTCCAAAAGAAGAGTCTCTTCGTTGGATTTCATTTAAGATTCTTAGAGTTTGTGGTTGAATGTTAACTTTTCGCCTATGTTCCCAATCTCACTTTAGCATTAAGACTTTTCTTTAATTTATGTGTTTTTATTGCATCATGTGAGAGGGGGCTATCGGAACTCAAATCAATTAAGAATAATCTGAGATCCACTATGAACCATGTACGACTGTCTTTAGCCATTTTGTCAATTGAAAATAGTGCAGTTGAAGGTTTCGATTTTGATGACGCAATTTGAAAATTTCCAGAACAAAAAGATATGAAGAAGTGATTCTAAGTATCATGTTCCCAGATAGCACGTAAGTTTGCAGCAAGTTTGATTTTTACTTGATATTACCTTGTCATAGCAAATTTGACGCGTCAAACTTCAAGCGAACTTGTGGAAAGTTCGCCGTGACAACTAGTGCCACCCGCGCTTGCAAAACGCGTTTGCCACAAGTTCGCCGTGACAAATAGCGCCACCTCCTTGCATTGCAAGCTTGCTGCAAGTTTGCAAAACAAGCTAGCACAAAGAGATAATTATCTTTGTCCCGGTTTTTAAAAATCCTCCGATTTTTAATAGCAACTCCTAGACCGTCCTTTTTATTAATTCAATAAATCATTGATAATTTGTGAAAAAACTAACTTTTTTATAAAAAAAATTTTGAAACATTTTCCATCTTTTTACTAAATATAACACTCGCACTTTAAAGAAAACTATATCGCCTTTTTCTTAATGTTGAAATTTTAACGTTTATAAACAAAATTAAACCGAAAAAACAGTCAATGTTTGTTCAAAAATAATAACTTATACATTTTGTCCCATTTTAAAGAAATTACTTTTGAACTCTAATTTTATAATTTATTCTACTAGCAAAACGTAGTTATTAGCGAAATTCGCTCTCTCTTTGACTTCAAATCATATTCTCAACTCAAAAAATTAATGAAATCAAGAAAACAATTTAAATTAAATCTTATACGAATCGAATCGAACGATGTATTAGCGAAATCTATCTTCTCCTCTCAGAGTTTAACTGACCGAGTGGTTAGCGCGTCAGCTTCGGAACCGGCAGATCGCGAGTTATAATCCGGGTTGTGTTCGTACTCTGTTTTTGCTATAATTTGCAATGCGTTTGACGCAGCAAGCTTGCTGCAAGTTCGTCCTATGGTGACTTCGAAGCTTGCGTTAATTTGCTGCAAGCTTGTTTCACACTTGCACTCTTGTCGTGTCAAACTTGCAGCAAGCTTGCTGCAAGTTTGATGCAAACTAAAATTGCTATCTGGGTTAAAGTGCAGTTTGTTGCAATAGAGCCTAGAGAACGAAACTTGTAAACAATTGAGTTTCATTGAATTGCATTATTATAATAATAATAAAGTTATGCACTAGGTACGATCAATATGAAACAAGATTTCTTACATTGTACATTAAACTGGCTTATTAATAAAAAGGCATTTTACTTTTTTTATTCATAAAAAAATTGCTTACAAAATAATTAACATTATACCCTCTTTACTTAACCACTTTACTTAACTGAATAAAGAAATTCTTTCTCAACAAATTTCATTTTATATTTTTCTGGACATGAGGGTGACAAGTTTAAGCTCCGTACAGGGTGCCACCAAACCTTGCTACGTCACTGTATTGCTTTGGTCCAAATTCAATATACATCTACAACCTTGATCTAAAACTACTCTCCAAATTTCATCCATGTTACAAACTGCATTTTTTAGTTATCGCGCTCACATACACACTCTCAGACAAACAAATAGATATTATTCCAAAATATGATTTTGAACTCAAGGAGGTTTCAAACATAGAGATGGATCAAAATCTCATGGTTGAATATAATGATGATTAGAATACATTCTCCATACTTCTGAAAGAGAAAACGAAAATTCTTTTTTTCCTACAAGATTTTGAACGTAATCCTTGCTGTCCTGAGAGTCAAGAACTATTTTATTTTTTTCTATAATTCGAAATTCCAGAGTCATTTACTTTGAGCAATTTTATTTTCAAGGTTATCATCTTTGAAATTAAAGATGGATAGCAGTTTGTGAAATATAATGAGAAAATATGCATAGAATGTTACATATTGCAAACAAACTAAAATTAATTTTTTAGTAATATTTTTAGCAGTAATTGTTTTCATTGGGAGTTATATTTGTAATTTATTTGTTTTAAATCCCATTCCACAAATTACAATTTTTGAAACTTTTTGGAGAAGATTTTTAAACCCATTAATGTATCAACCCGTTTCGTAGATTTTTCGACGTTGCTTCTGCATATCTTATCAGTTTCATATTTGGTGTAAATGAATAGAATTTGGTGTAAATGTTTGGCGAATATGTTTAGAATCAAATGAAAAAATAAAGAGTTAAAGATTCCAAATATAAAAATATAAAATGTAATTATGCAAACTCCAGAATATGATAAGCAATACTAAAAATCGAAATAGTTAAACTAAATCATTCCTTCGATAAATTCTGCGTAAGTATAGGTATTATGAATATAATACAGCATTTCGTTTTTAACGTAGAAACACATATCACACTAAACAACATCTTATCTATAGAAGCAAACATACCCGTCTCGTAATAATCAATATATTTTCTGAGTGTCTGTTAACTTTTGTTCAGTAATTTTTAAATAGTACCTTATATAACAGTAATACTATTTTGCAGAGCCAAATAAAACATCGAAAATGTAAATCATAAAATTATCTAAGTGCCTTTAATTTTCTTACAAAATAATTAGCTAACTAATTATTAAAAAATAATTTAGTGGCAAAAATTAAATTTTCAAATATTATTCAAAATTTTATTAAAAATTAAATTGAAAGTGGAATAAATTTTGAATGAAATTCGTGGATCATTATTTCAGTGCCATTTTAAAAGCTCTCGGAACAGGAATTTAATAATCATAATAATTTGTTTAAAAAACGACCTGGATGATATAGAAATTAAAATTTGTAGAAGTCACTGTTTTCTAAAATTTTTTATTTAATTAACTACAAGCAAAACCCCATTTTCTCTCAAAATTCGTATAAAATAGCTCGGAGAAGTCCACTGCAAGCAGTGTATTTACTTTTATTCCATCCATTAGATATCAAATAATTAGAGGAAAAAACAAATTTCTTTAATTGGACCTGAATAAGACTTAATGATTTCACAAGGAGGTGTTTAAATAGCAATACATTTTCTTCTTTAAATCTTTTTTCCTTTTTTCGTGTATTAAATCCCTATCCTTGAAACTTTTTCTAACGTGCTAGATCAGAGTATTTTCCGCTTTTAAAATACTGTTTTATGTCATTTTGGCGCCATTTAACTTCGAATTCTGGGTGTCAGCAATCTGGTCCTGGAATCTGTACATTAATACATGAAGAAAAAACTTTGTAACCCTTTTTAAGCACATTGCGCTCAGGGAGGAGTGTGAGATTTGGCATAGTTAAAGTTCATATGGAGAAGGAGTGCAGAAAGATAAAATTTATGTGATGCTGACAGAACTTATAGGTGAATTTTACTATTTTGTGGCTGCGTGCCGGTTTTTTGGAGTTTGCTGATCGTTGGACACGCATGTCTCTCGACTTGCACTAAGTCGATGTTGTCGCAGGCTTCACTCGCTGGTTCCTGATTGTTCCTGGATCTGGCCTCCCTTGAGGAGCTTATGCGGAGTGGATGATTTGTAATTGATTTAACCCCCCCCCATACACACACATTGAAATCCACTCCAAGTAGGAGTTTATTTAGATTATTTATAAAAAAACTCTTTAGAGTGAAATACAAAATGCGGATGATTTAAATCTGTCAATGTCAAACACATATTAGTCTGTGGTCAAACAGTCGCACAGAGTAGAGATTGTCTGTAAGGAATTTATATATAGTATGTATTACTAATACATTACATTAAATAAATTAAAACAGTCATTGATTACATTCATATTGAATTTCAAACACATAAAAGTACGTATGTGGTCAACAGTCGGACAACATTTATTTTTTAACTGCCCGGCTTTTTTGTTTCAATAAAAAATAACCTCAATAATGTTCAAACTTAAAAATTTAATGAATTACGGTCGAATTTCGACCGCCGGGCGACCTCTAGTTCTTATCCAAACTGTGCGATAAACTATGCAATTTGAATATAAGTACCAAATATTCTACCCGATAGAGTAAACTCCAATTAACTATGTTAATTACAATTATATCATCCAAGTTTGAATTAGTTATACTTTTTTCCTGATTTATAATCTAGGAATGAACTAACATATTTAAAATTTACAGCTGAAATAAGCAGTGACATCTGGTGAATGGCATTGCAATTTTATGTGAGAAGCTAAGCTTAATCAATTATAAATGAATGCGATTCTTCAAATGCCTATGATAATGAAAATGCTGAAAACTTAGCTTACACAATGATCTTGTATAAATACACATATTCTACAAAATCTGATGATTGACGAGTGACCCTTTCAAATTTTTCTGATATTATCTGATTCTACTATCTTCACTATTATCTGACATTATCTTGCGCTTATTAAATGACAATAGATGAAGGTACCATTTTATTGTAACCATCTGTGTTGCGAATTCATTAAGCTGCATTGAAATCTCAGGCATGGAAAGATGCGCCATTCATTTAAATATTTGTATGCTTACAAGTATGTAAACTATTTTCAACAATAAATATTTTTAAATCCATTAAGCTGTCATGGTGTCTCTTGCTAATATCTGCGATATAATAGCTGTTGTATCGCAGATATTAATAATGAACGCATATGTGTAGGGATGATTCTTGAACACAGACGGAAAGTGTTACAAAGATAATGAATATTAACTAATGAATTTAAGTACGGACTTTCTAGAATATTTCATCAATATGGTGCCTTTTGTTTTTACAAAGAAATTGGGTATATGTTTAAAAATATAATCTTGCTATTGACCTAATTGTTTCAAAATTTAATAAAAATCTTTAATTTTGGTGTAAAGATCACGCACTAAATTTCCTCTTTTTAGGTTATTTCATTTTTTATTTATTGTTTTCACATACATACAAACGTAATTCCAAAAATGTGTTTTTAGGACACAGGGAGAGCTGAAACTTAGAGAATCATCTAAATCTCGAGATAAAAACTTTTGACGATATTCGTAATTTCTCTTCTTATACAAGAAAATAAAATGCTGTCATAGGAAGAACTAGACCGTTGTTTCAATAAAGAGATTCTTCTTTTATTCAGTTAGAAAAAAATCTCGTTGAGAATGTCATAAGTCGCAATGTCATTTCAGGTACGGAGAGATTCCCTGACGATCTTAATAACTGTATGCTTATAAAGTATTGTTACGAAACTTGAATGTCGCTTTCCAGCAATGCCAGTCTTATGGTTGGAAAGAGACATTTGCAGAGGTTCTTTCTACCTTTAGGAAGTAGGCCTAGCCAACGCCCCTTGACATTGGCAACTAACTTGTCGATCATTTTGGCGACAAAATGAAGATCCTCGAAAATATTACAATTTTCGTTTTATCTCTATTAGGAACAGAGATATAGAGAATGTACTAGATGATTCTTTGTGACGCCACATCCTATCTGAAAAAGGTATAAAAACTCGGAAGTGCTGAGATGAGTAAACGACTTTGAACGTTTTGGGAGTGTGTTTGAACGTCTATGAATCTCTTTGAAGTTTTGGTAAGCTGATAGATGCCGAGTGGTAGTGAAAGTGCTGTTACTTTTATTATTAGTGATGTGATGTCTGTTTGTATTGCGAATTTGTCCAAATGCTGTTTTTCTAGTTTCCTGTCTTTCGTGTTTTCCGGAATATTCGTGAATAAAGTGACGAGTTTCGAAATGAATATCATTATAAAACAAAAACCGACACACCATTTATTATCAGACCATACACAACTGACCATTTTAATGGGAAAGAAGCTTCTATTATTTAGTATTAGGGAAAAGTTGCTATGTGGCTTTATATATTTAAAATGAAACTAATATTTAGGCGATCCCTCATTAAGGCATTAGCTATCAGTCTTTGACTTAGTAAAACCTTTCCTGTGTATTCAAGAATATATAGATATATGTGTACATTATTAATAATATCTGCGAACCAATCTCTATTGCAATAATTTTGCTACTTTATGCTAAATCTTAACAATTATCATTTTCTCGTGATCAAACAAGCATTCATATTATAAAAATTGATCTTAGCTGAGAACGTGAATGCTAAATATTCCATCTGTAAACTTTAAAATCGCATTCATTAGTTTAATTATGGTAATAACTTTGAATGAATTCTGAAGTTAAATTTATTATCCATTAAGCAAATGTATGTGAGCTTCTCATATGAACGCCATTAGCTAATGGATATCTCTTAAAATCAATGATGCCATTTATAATTAATTAGTTCTTACATCAACTGTATTAACCAAAGCCGATTTGAAAGAGGGAACTGCACCTTTTCGCTACTTTACTACAATTATATATTTATGTTATAACCAGGTGAATCAGATTGTATGCATCATTTAACAGTTGTCCGCTTACAACCAAGCGTCGGGATTTGATTCTGGTGCACCGATGTGAGTTTGTTGAAGCGTTTCATTTAGTTTATGTTCAACTATACATTCGATTAGCAGTAATCTGCTGCAAAAAGAGTCCATCATCCGCTGGCAAAAAGAATGGGACAATGGAGAAACAGGCAGGAGCGTTCATAACGTTTTGCCAAAAGTCAAGACAACTCCTACTCCATGGCAAAGGCCAGAAATAATTTTCGTCACGGCCCATTTCCAACGTATCTTAAAAGATTCAACATCAGAAGCAGCGATTCCTGTGGCTGCGGAAACCTGGGGAACCCCTTACACTATGCTGCAAGTTGCCTGTTTACAACATCATACCACCTAACACAACCGTCAGCTGACCTAGAACCACTTTGGCGGAAAAGAGTCATGAACAACAGCAATTCTAGGGCGGAAATCAGAAAAATCATCCACTTCATCGCGGTTAACGAAACACTCTTATTTCCAAAAGATGGCGACAACAACTAGCCACAGACCCAACTAACCCTATGTACTCATATTCCATACACAAGGCACGACCCTCTCAAATTCAACAACACAACGACCTGAAAGACTGAACTTTAAAAAAAATATTCTTTTGTTTTAAATGTCTTGTTTTTACTGTATCTTTTTATAGAAATTGTATTTTTTGCTTTTTTGCTCTGGCTTTTTTCAATAAAGTCTCACGCATACGCAACCAACCGACAGGGAGCCGTCCTGGCTCCGAGTTCGGGGGTATGCTGTGGCGTTATGTAGTAAGAACTTAAAGGTTTATTAAAAGAATCGAGTTGTTAGAATTGCATAATTCTTATTCAGAGAATTGAAGGGGAAGAATTCTTTGTCATAACAATGCATATCTCGGTGATTCCCATTTCAGAATATATGGAAACGAATGATGTAAAAGGTTCAAAAAATGATAAATGAAGCAGCTTGCTCAAAAAGTCCCTTGCAGAAATATTAATCAATTGCCCTCGTCGAAAAATGAGTCATTCATAGTCATCAAGATTAATTATGTAAAATGTGCGAAGGGAAGTCAGTAAGAAGGCTACGAAACAGAAGAAAAAAGTGGGAAACCAAGATATTTACTTAAGAGGTATATTTATTTCTCTATATAATCGCCATTTACATAGATGCATTCATCCTATCTACACTCCTGCTCAAAAATAGCAACAAAGGCAAAACTGGGAATAAAACAAAAACTATTTATTGGATATGAGTGAAAGTTGTACACGAGGTAGGTGTAGCATTACTAGACCACATATCAAACAATAAAGCAAAGACAAATAAAAACACATATATTACGGCCGTTGCGGCACGACAGCCCAAATTGGTAGGCAGAATGTGCAATGGGAACCACACGCTAATAACGGGTATGATAACCTCTAGCTGAAATGCATGCTTGACAACGACGAGGCATGCTGGCAATAGTGTCGTTGATTGATTGTTGTGGCAGTAATGCCCATTCCTGTAGTAAGGCTTGTTGGAGCTCGTGAAAGGTGTCTGGCGGCACACTACGACCTGCAGTCCATCTTACCAACATGTACCACACATGCTCTATAGTATTCAGGTCCGGTGATCTAGCAGGCCATGTCATATGTGGAATGGTTTCACTCTCCAGATAACTCCGCACCAATCGTGCTCTATGCGGGCGGGCGTTATCGTCCATAAATATCGCATTGGTACCCATTGCAGCGATAAAAGGCCGCACAAGAGGGTGTAGGATTTCGTCGCGATATCGGACAGCTGTGAGAAAACCCGCATCGAACACGTAGAGGTCGGTTCGATCGTTCGTTGCTATCCCTGCCCAGACAAGTAACCCGCCACCTCTGTAAAGGTCTCTTTCGACGATGCCTGGCGAGCGATCGCGTGTCCCTGGCTCTCGCCATATCATTGTCCTTCGGGAATCGTTCTGGATGTTAAATCGAGACTCATCCGTAAAGAGTACGTGGGCCCACTGCTCTGGTGTCCAACTGCGATGTTCACGGGGCCAATGCAAAAGCGCTTTGACATGCGCTGGGGAAAAAGGCACACAAACAACAGGTCGTCGTGCGAACAGTCCTCCTTCATGCAGTCTGCGCGACACAGTTTGGCGGGATATGGTCCTTCCTGCAGCAGCAGAGACCTGCGACGACAGCTATCGCGTTGTTAGTGTGCTCCGGCGTCTGGCACATTTCAACAGGTAGCGATAATCTGCCCTTGAGGTGATTCTCCGGTGTCTAGACTCACCTCTTCTACTGGCGTTTTGATCCCTTTGGTAATGGTTCCAGAGCCTATGAATGACACTGCGATGCACATTCAGCTCTCTGGCAACAACAGATTATCTTGCACCAGCTTGCTACATACCGACAGCATCTCATCGTGCAAATGGTTTCTTCTACTCATGCTTTCCACTTTGGCTTTCTCGGATTCCGCGGAACTATCGCTACTTGCGAACTGAAGCATAGGCCCGCAAGCCCCTTTTTAAGGCGTTGCGGTGTCACCGCGGGATTGAGTTTTATGCTAATTTTGGTTGTCTATTTGCATTCGACGATGCAATCTCTACCTCATATGTAAATTGTGTGTTTTAATTCGCCATTTTGCATGTGTACCGCACCTTTTTTGTGTTTGTTGCTTATTTTTTGAGCAAGAGTGTATTTATCAGGTACTCCAATACCTGCTGCATAAAAGTTTTTGGACTGCTGTTCCAACTACTTGCGTACCTCCTCATGTTCAGCGTCTGCGCCATGCCGCCCAGGTGCAATCCAGGTGATGAATTTCGGATCTAACTTTGGGCCGTAAGGCGGATGTTAGAGAAATTGCAACCGAAACTCTTCATATTTCTCCTGGGTAATCGTGTTGGGAGCCGTTTAAATAAAAGACATACGAAAGATACACTTTCTTTATTGAAAGTCATTATTAAATAAGTAAAATGTTAAGTAGAACGACTCGTCTACGCAGAAACAATATTCTAACGCAACTATACGAGCTGACTGATCCATGACTTCCACTGGACAACTGAGAAAAGAGTAGAGCATCGTATTACAGTATCTTTACCACATCAGTTTACATCGGCAGCACATCGATAGATAGATAGTACTACAGTAAACCCAAGTAGAGCTTATATACTTGCTGTGACGTAAAATACGTCATGGCCAGATGACGTAGGAATTCGGAATACTTAACTGTTGCCAACAAATCGGCTATATGAAGGCTGGTATTGTCGTAATGGAACAAGAATACTCAAGTCCATACGCCTGGACATTTCTTTCGAATTGCATTCTGAAGCTTCAACACATGCCGTAGTAGTTCTGGCTTTATCCCCTTTCAGGAAATGCGCGACCAAAACAACTTCAGAATCCCAAAACACGATCACCATTCATCTTCTAGCGTACACTCCTCAAGCACAGTCGCTATTTTCAAATGCAGTTGCGCATGTGTACATCTCATAGATTAGAAATGAACATCATACAGTTGGATTGAGTTTCTACCTATTGGCGTATTTAGAGACAACGTACTACTGATTTCCGAACTCAAGTATTGGTTTGTAACCTACTTATTCACTCACTTAAAACAAACGGTAGATAGTAGTAAATGCGGTACTCTTGGTTTCAAAAATCCATTTATACCGATTTCCTCTCAAATCACAAACTTTCTGTGGCAACTTGGCTACAGTAATCCCTAGAAAGGAAAAAATAGAACTGTCTTTCCCACGCCCGAAGGGATTCACCTTCAGATACCTTCTGACCCTCCCCCCAGGCGGGTGTGGATTTTGATCGAGCTCTAAGCCATGTGATGTTTCTATTTTATATGTTTTTGTTGTAATGGTGTTTATATGTGTGTGTTGTGAATAAATCGAAAAAGGACAAACTGGATTATCATTGAATTTGAATATCAAATTACACATATGGGAAACCATTAAACCTACCTTTCTTTAAATGGCTCAATTGTTCTTCCAATTGTGCGTTCCTGCACAATTGGTTATATTTCAAAGAGAGCTTTGCTTGAATATCTAGATTAAGTAATGAAATCTCGAAATATTCTTTACACGATTCACTGTTTGGTTTATTTGTTTTATGTAATTAGGTGACGCCTTCTGTTTAAAAAGGTATTGTAGTTTTGATTCAACTAAGAGTCTGTAGAACACTTGAGGAGTAAATAGATTCCACGTATTTTTTTCATCGAGTTATATCGTCTCTGAGTGACTTGAGTTTAGCTTGTAAGTTTAAAAATGCAATAAATCATTGTGTGTTTGACGAACGGGCAAATAAATTGCCTGATTAGAAACTGAGATTCTGGTAGAGAAAAAGGAAAATACTTATTTGGTTATCTATTCTTCCAATTCTAATACAGTGGCACCTCCCTGCGTTACAAAGAAAATTGGCCGTTTAGATGGGTGGACGATCTAAAGGAGTTTCATGTTTGGAAGCACAAAATATGCATTTAAACAGACAATTAATTCGTTATTTCTGACATTGCGAATTTCACAAATTATCTAGAGAAAAAGATACTTTATTCGAAAATTTCTGATTTTTATTTTTGAAAACAATACAGTTATGCTATTTGTGTTTGCTTGGATCTTTCAACTTTTCGGAGGTACCGTTTTTCAATGTAAAAATATGTCCGTAATCGTTTTGGCGGCAGGAATGGACAATAATAAATTCTGTTTTTCTTTAGGTCTGGTGATCTTGAAGTTTCATTTGTTGATGGTCGGAACCCACATCAGCAGTTTCTCTGTCAGTGCCCTATTCAGGGCCTGAAAGGCACAAATGGGCTGTGGCAACAGCGTATCCCTGCATACGCAGTCAACCTATTTGCTCATGCGTAGAAGAATTGAGTCCTATAAAGGCTCGGACATTATCTGTCTCTTCTAGCACTACTCTTCTAGTACTGCTCTTCAAGCACTGTCATCAATTATGTTTCTGTTGTCAATATCTTAATTTAAATATCATTTACTTTTATCTTGTTACGTTATTAAAAGTTGTGAACGTTACTATGAGTTAACTTCTTTAGCGTTTATAATATATCCTCACTCCTGCACGAGCCAGTTAGTACATGCAGTCCTGTTTGCGGTGTTCGTGTCTTACAAGTTACCTTGAATAAATGGATACAGTAGATAGTGATGATAACAATGTTAGTTTATTACCACCGCATCAAATTCCAAGGAGAAACTTTTAAGCGTTACCTCCTAAAGGACTCTTGATTGCCTCACCCCAGCAGAGGTCAAATTTCAATTTTCGCTTCACATTGCGAAAGGAACGATTGATTTCCGGTGTTGTTCTCTGAGTGTATTTAATTTTTGTTCTTTCTTTCCTTCCTTTTCTCTTCATAAAAACTCAAGCTTAGATAGGCGAAAGGAATAGATTACACTGAAGTTGAACGGGAGACCAACGCGGCCACTCGGAGTAGTTTGAGCGCCCACTCTTAGAGGTTATTTTAACACTATGTCTTAACATTATGATTATAAACGAATCTGCAATTCTTTAACTGCAGATGAAACCAGCGGGAGTGGTCTCCCCTAAACTTTCTCGTATACTTCTCGAAAAAGGTGCTGTTTCCCCTCCCTCCGCGTGGATAAAAAAATTCGAACCTATTGTAACCCAGGGTCCAATGACTATCAGAAAATATTTAGGTGAAAAAATCAAATTCGAATATATGCGTTCCGATTACATGAATACCGATTTCTACTCTTTCTTGGCTCAATGACAATCCTTCCGCGTGCACAGATTGCTACCAAGTACGCATGCAGAATCGGATGAGAAAAAAAGCGCCAAGCAGGAGTCAATAAATATCGTGCACAGAAGATTGCGTTCATTACGCATGCGTGTGGAGATGGCGGACTCGTTGGAGATGCGCTTATACAGACCGACAGACAGGCAACCTTTTGACGGATTTGGCCCAAAATTTTATATGGACCTACATTCATGACGATAAAACTGTGTACGAAATTTTATCCATCTAGCTATTCAAGTTGTTGAATTATAGCGTTCGCATGACCGCGGACATACAGACAGACAGACTTCCCGCTGACGGATTTTGTCCAAAATTTGAAAGAAACCTACAAATTATGTTTAAAGACTACATACCAAATTTCATCCCTTTATCTCTAATAGTTTTCGAGTTATCGTGTTCACAGACACACATACAGACATACAGACACACAGACAGACATAATTCCAAAATTGTGTTTTTCGGACTCAGGGAGGTCTAAAATGTGGAGATTCGACAAAATCTCGAGTTCGAATTTTTTGACGATTACAATACTTTCTACGAGAAAGTAAAAATTAGGGTTTTTTCATATAAATTTATGGTGATTAAGACTTTTTTAAGGAGGCATTTCCTCACTTCTTTTCGAAAAAGAAAAAGAAATCTTTTGAAATATATATTGACTTCCTTTTTAAATTATCATTTGTACCTTTTTGTATTTACACTTTGAGTGTTCTTTTTTTGTTGTTGTTTTTGTGGTGGTCCCCCACACGAATAGTCCGTATTTGTTGTTAATGTATTTCACATTGTATGAATTTAAGTCTATTTAAGTCTATTGTATTATATATATTTTTATTTTAGAGGATTGTATTTTTACTCTGTCTTTGTTATTTTATTATATTTCATTATTTATTTTTATTTGCTACTAGCAGTACGCGCACGGCGTTGCCCGTGGAATCAGGACTTCAGAAAAGTGGGTGAAAAAAAGTGCCCACAATGGCACGAAAAAGTTTTGAAAACAAAATCAAAACAAAAAATACACATTATTGATATTCCCGCTTATTTTTCTTTGCGAATGACGTCACCTGCCGCGAAGAAGGTCACGTTGTAACAATGCATTGTGGGATGGTCCGGAGAAGCTCTCGCTGTGAAATCTCACTGAGAAAAAAACTGTTTGAACCGATCAGGGAAAAATTAATTTTTAAAAAACGAAAAAAGGTATTTTAATAGTTCTTGTTTTAAATCCGACATAAACGTTCCATTTGTAGGCTGAAAAAAAAATGAAAATTATGGAGATGTTAGAACGTCAGATGCGATAATTTAAAGAAATCTTTATTAAAAATTACCATAAAAATGACTATTTTTCAAAATTCAGTAAATTAAATTCAAAATTAACTTCATTAGAACGGAAATCGCGTGCTCTTTCCGATGGTGTATCTATTTTTGTCGTAAAACCCATCCGAAACCATGCTATTGAGAAATGAGTGCGAAAAATCACCCAGAACAACATAAAACATTAAATAAAAAATTTTCTAGTCTAAATTTTAAAATTTCGGCTTCGAGGTGCATTGAGTCACCATTAAGACTACCTGTGTGCCAAATTTCAAGCTTGTAAGTGCGATAGATTGGTCTGGACATCGCACACACACACAAACATTGCCTTTTATAAGTATAGATTTTATCGAATTTTTATATTATGAGTTTTATGTGTTTGTTATGTTTATACTGATTGTATTTGTTAATTCTTGTATAATGTATCTTCTTTTTTGTACTCTTCTCCCCTGACCGTTGAAACACTCCATACCCTATGGGAAAGTGGGTCGGTGTAGGTAATAAATAAATAAATAACATCATGTCTATGGACCGAACATTCCGTTAGAAATAAAATTGCCCATTGAGAGAGGTGTCTGCTTAGAGCGGTTTTATTGTCGATCCAATAATTTCAGTTTTAAGTAAAAATTCTGCTGATTTTTAAAAAATTTGAAACCCTTTAAACCAATAAGTTATTCTTTCACTGCCTCAGAATGAAGCAAAGAAAATGAAATTCTTTCAAGTTCATTAACCCTTCGTAGACATAAAATTATAATTCTACTCAAGTAATTAATCATTCATAATTATAATAGTTTATTTTGTTATATTCGAAAAGAATGCTGCGAACCAATCAATCCTATTCATCATGTAACAAGACAGCGGCAGAAACGGTTACACGATCTGAAAGTAAAAAAAAATATGCGAAAACAATTAAGTAATATTTAAGTCCAGAGCTTGTATTGTGTTTATACCAAAAAATTCACATATTGTGACTTTTAAACTTCATTTTTCTATCATTATTTTGGTAGAGAAACGAATTTTTAAATATTTTGCTCTATTCCTTTTCGTTCCTCATCCATCAAGTTTAATGAACAAAACTTTGCAAGAGGGTGCTGTTGTTTTTCTTTCGAATCAAGTTTTACGTAATACTTTTTATCAAAATAGATTCCTGCGTATTACGTTTTGAGACAAACGAAACTGCTTTTCTGGATTAAAAATATTTAAAGTTAAAACTAGATTTAAGTGGAAAGAAAGCAACTAATAGAACATTGCAGTTATATAACTATAACTGAAATGAAATGTCAGACACATTTTCGAATGGAATTTGTACATAAAAAAAAATGGCGGGAGACTGTCTTTTCCAAACAGCCGCTGATGTTAAAAGCGTAGGACTACTTTACTCGCGTGACTCGTTTGTTTCTCGAAGTTTCTCGGTTTCTCTTTGTTAATCGCGATTTTCGTTTGTTTCTCGAAGTTACTCGCGACACTCTTGTTTCTCGAAGTTTCCAACACTCCAATCAAGTTCTAACAACGCGTTTTCTCACTACACCACTCAAGTAAATTTATTTATGAAATTAGACGATTCTTGATGTTCACATTGAATGCTTGATCATCATGCAAGTTTCTCGACAAATGCTGTAACATTGTGTTGACATCAACTGGAGCTTTAATTACTTGTCCAACAACAGCGTAGCTCTCAACCGTCGTATTTGTATGAATGGCAAGCGATGAGATATTAGACGTTCACTTGTCTGATCGAGCGACGGCAAATCAGGACGATCTGGATAGATGAACTCATTAGTTCTTGACAATGTTTCTTATTCTCATAATATCGTTTACATCTCTCTTTTGCAAGTAAGGCCGAACGTTCCTCATTTTGCTGTCTCTTTCTTTCCCTCCCATGCTGCTTCTTTTGTTCCTTTTGCTGCTGTTTCTTTTGTTGCTTCTCCTGCTTCAACAATTCTTTTCTTAACTTCTCTATATCTCGTTGGCGTTTCCTTCTTTGCAAATTTACATTTGGAGCCATTATTGTATCAAATTTATCGAAACAAAATTTTCAACTCAATCACGAAATCTCGTTCGCGGAAACGTGGCAAGCGAGAGCGTCAGCCAATTGTGCGCGCGTACCTCATGCGTGTGACGTCACAAACTCATGCGTATTTTTGCCCAACTTTGAGACTCAGCAGTCTCCGAACTACAATTCTGATTTTCAATTTCGTTTTGTAACTTCTGTTGCCTTTATCTCTAAAATAAGACATTAGTTATGTTTTAACATATGTAGTTACCGAGATACAGAGGATCTCCCATACAACGTTTTCTGTCGCGTTTTGGCGTGTAAGTCAAATTCCTTCCTGAGACCCCAATGGGAGGAGCGTAGTCCTACGTTCAAAATAAGCTCACACCATCTTTAAAACAATTTAAGTTATATCCGCAAATGTAATTAAGGCCCTACCCAGCAAATACTTTCCTTTGCGTTTAAAAAATATACGAGAAATTATAACAACTTTTTTTTTTTTTTATAAAATAGCGAATAATTTTGTCGCTTAAACTCATATTTGCATGTATGAAAACGGTAGCCTAATTCAGCATATAAACTAAAAGGACGTCAAAATGATATCACACTTTTTACAAAATATATTTCAGAAATCCAAAATGCTATATGAAGAGTTGTTTGACAACCAGTCATTTTTATACATTTGAAAGTTTTTCTGTTTTCTTTGCATTTGCAATCTTTTTCAAAAAAATATTCAATTTGTTTATGATAAATCAAAAATCATTTCATTTTTACATGCCGGAAGATTTTTATGCCGACATTTAAATATTTTTCTTTGACAACGGCGATAAAAAACATTTAATAGATCGAAAAAAATCTCACATGTTTTAGATATCAGGTACATATTTTAGGTTTAGGTAAATTATTGATTTTATTTTCTGGCATCTTTGAAATGTAAGAGGAATAATTTTATAAGGATTGTTTAAAGTCATTACAGAATGAATTCCAGGAAGCCGATGGAATTCAAGATTCTCCATTATTCAATAAAACCAATCATCCATTTGAAGAAAGGATTTTTCATTTGAGGAAAGCACAAACAGGATTCCGCTTAAAATCCGTCTCTGTTAGCATACGGATTATTCATCATGTTTACGAGTGGATTTGTATCCGCTGCCACATTTTACCAATTTATTGCACTTGATGCATGAGTTTCGTTACTAATAGAATCTCCATTGCAGAGACTAGTAGTACTAAGGTCTCTATAATGAAATCCATTGTGTGGAACCATTTATTTTTGCCACAAAGGCAGACTCAGTGTTTTGGCAATAATCTTTTTTTGATTAATGGGAAGAATGATTTCTTTCTCAATCATGTACAAATATAGAATCACGTAAATTAAATGAAAAAAAAACATATGAAGGCGCAGTTTGGGTCCACGCCGTAGATTTTTCGTGGAAAGGCCGGGATAAAATCATCAAACAAGTGTATCGTATTAATATGTAATTTAATTATCAATTTCTTTAATACAATATTTACACAGAGTAGTATAATGGTTACAGAATAGATAAATTACAAGATACCACAGAACCTTGCTATATGCGATAAACTTGTGATTTATCTATTCTGTAGCCATTATACTACTCTGTGTAAATATTGTATTAAAGTGATTGATAATTAAATTACATATTAATACGAAAAACGTGTTTTATGATCCCGATGTTTTCACGAAAAATCTACGGCGTGGACCCGAACTGAGCCTTTCTTATGTTTTATTTAGAGTAGCTTTTGATTGCGCCATCTGTTGACAATATATAGAATTACATTTCGCGTATGCGCAGTGAAACATTATTTACTACAAATGCTCATATTTCCCGTAATATTCAAATTTTTGAATTAAAATTTTAATACGTTTCTTTTACGTATTGTCAAGTATTCTGTAAGTTTCGTACAATTCAAAAGAAAACTCTGTATGTTACAATAAAAAACATGCGGAATTTGAAATTTCAACTTCGTACCGATTTTTACTTATATTTTGATAAATATTTTTGTTGTCTCACTTTGGGTCCTAGTAATACTCCTCAAGCTCTTTAAAATGACACCAGAATCAACCGCCTAGCTAAACGCGTTTCCACGCTACATTTATTTATAACATTACATAAAGCTAATTCATAACAATCACGCGCATGCACTTACACTGGTACGATGACGTGACAGGAAAAACAAATGCTATGCGACTAACACTATTTGTTACAGATGTGATCTATCCGACATGGGGTAGACTTTTTTTTCTCACTATTAGTCTCGTAGCTATTCGCGATTCAAATCTGACGGTATTTTGCCATACAAGAAATTTCGACCGACTATCACTGTAACGAGCGGAAAGACTTTTTCAGGTAAAAAAAAGTTTGCACAAACGATCACCAGATGCAAAATCCAAAGCCATCGCAGCATAGCGCATCCATTAAAGGAAGTTCAGACATTTTAAAAAAAATTCAGTTATTTTTATCGTTTAATCGTCAAAAACACTTGAGAAAATTTTCTACTGAAATACACAGTTCCAAACCAATAATGATTAGCTGTAAAACAGTGTGAACAATTGATCTTTTGTTATTGAAATTATTATAAAAACCGAGGTCATTGTTTCATGTTGTTGTTGATCAGAGATGTTTTGCATTTTTAATAGCAATATTATAACAATCATTACTCATATAATAGCCCAGATCTGTCCCTCGGTAACGCTCTGACGTCACCAACAATAAAACTCGCTCTATAGCACTGCGAGACGTTCAACAGCATTATTTCATTGTTAGAGAACCTAAATTTCAGTAATTTTAAGTTTAAAAGAGTAATAGTCGTTCTAATTTCGAATTTAATAGCTCTAAAATAGTGAAATAAAATTTGCTATCTATTGATATAAAATTTATCTCTCTATGATCAATAGTTCTCGAGAAATTTTAAATTATATTAATCATATATTTCCAATTAATTTCCTTTTTCAAATAGAAAGGAGTAAATTACGTCAGTGGTATATCATGCGCGTGATATAGTTGGGACGCCACGATACATCTGATTATTTATTGCAATCGTGATGATATAATACTTTTAATGTTAATATTTAATGTTAATGTTAATGTTAGTATTTAATGCTAATGTTAATATTTTTATTATTTAATAAAATATTTAATTAATGTTAGCATTAATATTTTAATAATTTTTTGTGTTAATATTAAATGTTAATATTTTCTGGCAACGTTTGACAAGTAGAGAAATTTAGAAGAGAAGAAGTTTTGTTTTGATTAGAATTTCGAAAAAGAATTCCTTTGAAATTTTAACTTTTGACTTACGTTTGACAAGCTGAGAATTTCATGGTTATTTAATTATAATGAAATAGTTAAACAACGAAAAATACTTCACACGGAATGTTGTTTACCAAGAGGTTTTTTTGAATAAAGAAATATGTAAATTATATGCAAATAAAAAAATATTTCCTGTCATAAAACATATGTTTATTTTATTTGTTTTCAATCAATGTTAAACATTTCTTTTGCATATATATCTATTTAAACACGTCAAATTTGACGGGAAATCTCTCGAATGAAGAGGCAATTTGTGTCCGTCATACCATGGCGGGTGATTTTCTATTTCTGTAATAACAATAAAAATCAAAAATATAAAAGCAGATAATCTTTTGAAAAAATAATTATATAAAGTACAGAGATTAGAGTTGCCATACATTTTTTTAATTAAATGTTCACTACTGCAAAAATTGTCGTAACATTACTAAATATAATGGCTAAATATACAGGGGTTATTATTATCAAAATTCGCCAAATGAGAAGGCCCTGGAGACGGTTCTAAAGCTACAAACTAAAGAAAATTTCACTAGTATGTGGTACAGGTGATGAGGAAAAGAAAAAAAAACCGAGAAAAAAGAAGAAAAGAAAACAGGAAAAAAGAAGAAAGAAACTGAAAAAAAAATTTTTTTCGTTAATAGATGGCGCCGCGCCAATATCTAAAGTGATATTTGCAAATTTTTTTTATTACTGAAACAAAATTGAATAGATAATTTGAGGTTTTAATTTAGCTTAACTAAAAGAACTGCCGAAATTCGTCCTTTTCAGTTCAAAATATCCGTTTATATGTAAGAATACGCACCACTTCACACTACTTTCTTTCTTAAAAATTCATCTATTCTATCATTTCTTCTTTTTAATAAGAAAAATAGTTTTAGTTAATTAGTTAGTTAAAAATTTAGTTAAAATGAAAAGACTTAAATAACCTATACAATGTTGCATCATTAATGAAAAAATCTGCAAAAATCTGCTCAGCTATTGGCGCAGTACCATCTATTGACGAAAATTGTAACTTTTTTTCCCTCCTGTTTTCATAGAGAGCATGAATTGCAATATATTCCAGTGAAAATTTGTTGAATTTGGAAGCAGAGAACCTGTAATAGAGTCTTTTTGAATAGGCGAAATTTGATGATAGCAACCCTATATAATAATGTGGTCGAATATAGCATATCTTTGCTAAAAGAAATATGAAATATTCATTTTTTTCTTCCAATAACAATTTACATATGCAAAAATTTGTCCCATTTTTTATTCATCTGTTCTAGATTATTTCCTGGATAATGATTTATCCTCGATCCTCTGTTACTTGGCCTGTAATTTTAAACTTTCTTAAGTAAAAAGAGAGTTACCTTGTTACTGTTTATATACCTCAGCAAGTAGCTTTGTGAAGGAACGGAAAAAAAAAATCGGACACCTAACCATTTCGATCACAATTTCATATGCGAGGTAGTGGATTGTTGGCTTTTTTTATTATAGTTTAGTTATATTAGCATCTCATTTTGGAGCAACACGTGGAATATTTTGGGTCGGAACTCGCAATTTTGAACCACGGTCAAATGACGAGGACGACATCAGAGATGGCACACCCTCTCCAAACTTTCCCACCACACCAGCCGGAAGACGTTTGGCCACCTAGGTGGGTGGTTTAACGTGTAACAGGCCCGCACACACGGCAGCTTTTCAGTGGAATCGGGAAACCCTGACGCCGAGACATCACACGACACCGCAGCCTCGCACATCTACACCACAACTACACCACTGCAACCTCGCACTAGTAGGGTTCGGTGGCTTTGTCATCTCGTCATCCATCTGCTAAATTAATAATAAATTGTAATTAAGAGAAAAATAAAATTAATAACAATCACTTCGCAGCTATTCATAGATATATCTCAAATCCATATCAAAGCTTATGATTTTATGAAAGAGCAGTTCAGTTTGATGTTGAAATGCACGAGTAAACCAGTTTGGGGATAATATCGACATGATCGAATGAATAATTCACTTAACACCAGTAAAAATTAAGCAACATATTACTACTTAGATCGTGTAATTATCGGAGAAATACAAGAACTGCTATCTTTTTTATAATTTGCAAATTTTAGTTTACAATTTTTGAATGCTGTTAAATTTTACAATTCCTACATTATTACATTAGAATCAGAAAAATTTCGAGAAGGTTATCTCAACCGTATATGAGTAGAATTTTAAATAAACCTAATATTATATTTTCTATAAAAACGTAGCAGTTTTTAATTTATATATACATGTAATAATTTAGAAATTTCCCCATGTTCTAAAAAAATATTTTTAACGCCAGTTAATTTTTAATTACGAACGAATTACTTCCAATTCAATCCTGTGATAAAAGTTCTTCTGCTTTAACTTAGACTCACAAGTGTCGCATTAGTTTTCGAACCTCAAATTCGGTACTTCCCCGTTACTAAACTACTATAAAAACTCGCTGCGATATTGCAACTTCATCTTTCACTATGCAATTTTTCTCTAACAAGACGCTCGCTTGGGCGTAGGATTTTTCGTTATGGCCTTTGAAGGAATTTATAATTATTTAATCACTGAATAATCTTTTTACCTCATTTGAACTAAAAATGTGTGAAGTTTAAATAAACTGTTATTTATTCTACAAGTCTGCATCTTCATTGGATATGTCAGTTTTACACCATCAATTGAAATACCTTTTCATACGTGTATAGAGAGATGTAATAAAATATTTTGCTTTGAAAATTTCCTGCATTGTATTTACAGGCCAATACAAAATTCTTAGAGGAAAACATAAAAAATGAAAGCATTGCACGCAATAATTAAATAAGAGTCTCGATAATTCGAGTCTCGATTATTCGAGTATTCCATAAATCCGAGTTAGTGAAAAAATCAGTTTAGCTCCCAAATAATGACCAACACATACGCAACACGTGAAGGAATTACTGCATCTGATTTTTATTATTGTTCGACGGGTCATATGTCCACTGCGCAGCCCGAAGCCACCTGCAGAAATGCCCCCTCCCAAATATAAGATCAATATATAGGAGTAGGGATTGCAATCCGGAAAACCGGATCCGGTAATCCGGCATCATTAGACGTCTACCGGATCCGGCACCAGTTTGCCGGTTAGACTTAGAAATGAATTGAGTAACGATCCATATATCTGATATTTCTTTATAATACGACTTTCTACTTACATAGTGACCGAAATAACGTTTTAAATTGTAAGTATGTACCTTTTTGTGTTGCATTGCAGGTACTAGTCTAAAAGTTCTAAAACAAACATGCCACTTTTAAAACCAATTCAAAATGAAAACAGAAATATTAATATACTTACAGAATAAAAAAAATATGATGATGATACAAGACGAACTGATGATACATTTACTATGCCGGGGAAAAAAGTTGTAAGACTAGAAATGAAAAATATCTTAGAAAGAGTTGTTCAAAATGATAGCTTTAAAGAAAACGTAGATAATATAGTAGAAAGTAACTCAGATTCATCGTCATTGAAAAGTGATTTGACATTACAGAAAGAATAACAGATGCAAATCCAGCAAGATATGAAAACTTTGAGCATAAATACCAAAAAAAAGAGAAAGATTATGAGAAAACATTAAGAAAGGAAATGACTGCATGTGAAAGTGAAGGAGTTCGAGGAAAATACTTGTCTTCTATTCATGAGTATTTGTTGACAATAAAACCAACAAGTGTAGAAGCAGAAAGGGCTTTCTAGGCCGCTGGTTATATTTGTAGCTCTGTGAGAAGTCGATTGACAGATGACACAATCAACACTTTTTGTTCCCTACGATAATTTTTTCAAAACCAAAGTGAGTTTTTTTAATTGTTTTACTTAAAATAATAATTTAAAGTAAGTATATTAAAAAATACGAAGAAGTTTTAAACTCGTTATTGTATAATTGTGCCATTGATTAAACAGATTCATGATGACTGTCATAATTATAAGAATGAGACCGCTTGGCGTGTCTAAAATACGTAATTATTGTGATCTCAGTTGATAAGCTTGATTTAGTTAGATTTAATATAAGTTACTTACATAATATAAGTTACATTACAAGTTATCATTGATGTCATTTGTGAAATCTAGTAAGTGAGACTGAACTTAACCGCCCGTCATTATCTAATTATTACTAAACTAATATAACAATTACAATTTAACTAGTTACACTGTACTAAATTTTTATTTTTGATTCATACGTAAATGTTGATTAATTATAATAGTGTAAATAAAGTTGATTTCATAAGAAATTAACGCTTTTTTTATAAACTTTGTAATACACTCACTTTATCATCTTTTATACAGTTGATTTTGGAATGAAAAGGCAAAATAGTTTTGATGTGTCCAATCCGGCCGGACCCCGTCGGATAGGATCGGATCGATGGGAATCCGGCCGGATCCGACCGGATTGAAATTGGTGCCGGATTGCAATCCCTATATAGGAGCAATGTGTTTAAACAAAAAACAATTGACAATTATTTTAAGATATAATTAACCTGTTGCTATCAGCAGTAATGTAATAATTTGTAAGTACATTTTTCCTTTAAATATACAGCGGAGTCTCACGATAACAAAATTGCTTGGTTCCAATTGAAAAATTCGTTATAGAGAAAATTTCGTTATACGGAGATTAGAGATTTTTGCAGTTATTTAAGTAAATGTTCCAAACTTTTCAATAGGTGCGATAAGTTCAAATGTATTTAATTATGATTTTCAATTAAAAATGAAGTAATATATATTATAAATTTGTTAAAATTATACTAATTTTTATTGTATATATAAAATGCTAAATGACAATTCACCAATTTAGAGAATAATATGTACTAGCATGTACTTACGTTTATTTTACTTGAAAAATTCCGTTATTTTGCATTTCTTTGCATTTCGTGATGTTAAATTTTCAGAAAATTTTTCACATTTTAAGAGTGAGTGGTTCCAGAAACAGGCACGTGTGAGCGATTTGGTTGCACAGAAATTATCAACATTTTCAAAAATGACAAAAATCGAAAAGATAAACCTCTGAAAAAATTCGATATAGGGAGACAACCACTTCGTTACATGGAGAATATTTTGAATGTTATTTAACATTCCGATTAAAAATTTCGGTATAGGGAGAAATTCTCTGTAGAGAGGCTTCGTTGTAGGGAGACTCTACTGTACTACACTGAAATTTAAAAATTGCTTTTATATCCATTTATTTATTTATTTAATTTTATGGTTTCGATCATTCGAGTTTTCGATAGTTCGAGATAGGCCCGGTCCCGTCCACCTCGAATTATCGAGACTCTACTGTACTTTCAAATCTATTCACAAACCAGAATCCTCATCTCCAGAACAGATAAGACTGAAATTGAAGCCCACTTCGCCGTTGAGGGAAAATTCAATCCGTCTCCAAAATAATGAAATCCCGCTCTTACAACGGAGCTCTGTTGGAGCAGCTGTTGGAAAGGAAAATACCCTCAAGTGATGAATTTATCTCCTGGATCAATGGTCGACTCCAAAGATTTGGTCTTATCGCCGACTGCTCTTCGTCAAAGTGGATTGGAGGGAATCTCCGATAACACGACTTGGAGAATTCGACAATCGCCTAGCGAAATTTTGATTTATTTTGGTGTAGACAAATGGTAACGAAAGAATTAAATCACTGTTATTTAAAGTTAAATAACAGTGATTCAATGTTCGATTTGGGAATGTATCATATGTAAATTACAATAAAGCATGTAAACAATCAACAAGAAAAAAAATAGCAAATTTATTATTATTTTTTTAAGTTTTTTAAAAAAGGAAGCAAAATGCAAAACTAAAACAAGAAAAATATTTTAATTAGCATACAATAAAATTAAAGAATTTTTTGGAGAAAGAAATAAAGTTAGAAAAAATTATGACAAGTTTTAAGAAGCGCGCAATTGCAGCAGTAAAACAAAAAACAGAGAACAATAGACAGATAATAAAGATCTTACAAATATAGCCAAAAGTAAAAAAGGAAGGTAATAAAAGCAATCCTAGAGTAATTCGAAGGTAACGAAAAGCGAAAAACAAGACAAGGAATCCATGCAAGTTCACTTTTTCAAGAGCTAAGAACTATTCGAAATGGATTCAAAAGAATATTTGCGAAATTTTCTGTAAGAAGCAAGTCTTAAGCTAAACAAAGCTTCTCATAGCCCGAACTCCCCAAACACAAATTACAAGGAGGCTAATCCACAAGATCAAACATCAAA